>JAVGWX010000014.1:1443330-1555830 GCA_036924085.1 Ariolimax columbianus
TCTTGTTGGTGTCTTCTAGCAGTTTCTAGTTCAACTGAGCACTCACGTAGGGACATCTTGTTGGTGTCTTCCAGCAGTTTCTAGTTCAACTGAGCACTCATGTAGGGACATCTTGTTGGTGTCTTCCAGCAGTTTCTAGTTCAACTGAGCACTCATGTAGGGACATCTTGTTGGTGTCTTCCAGCAGTTTCTAGTTCAACTGAGCACTCACGTAGGGACATCTTGTTGGTGTCTTCCAGCAGTTTCTAGTTAAACTGAGCACTCACGTAGGGACATCTTGTTGGTGTCTTCCAGCAGTTTCTAGTTAAACTGAGCACTCACGTAGGGACATCTTGTTGGTGTCTTCTAGCAGTTTCTAGTTAAACTGAGCACTCACGTAGGGACATCTTGTTGGTGTCTTCCAGCAGTTTCTAGTTCAACTGAGCACTCACGTAGGGACATCTTGTTGGTGTCTTCTAGCAGTTTCTAGTTAAACTGAGCACTCACGTAGGGACATCTTGTTGGTGTCTTCTAGCAGTTTCTAGTTCAACTGAGCACTCACGTAGGGACATCTTGTTGGTGTCTTCCAGCAGTTTCTAGTTCAACTGAGCACTCATGTAGGGACATCTTGTTGGTGTCTTCCAGCAGTTTCTAGTTAAACTGAGCACTCACGTAGGGACATCTTGTTGGTGTCTTCTAGCAGTTTCTAGTTAAACTGAGCACTCACGTAGGGACATCTTGTTGGTGTCTTCTAGCAGTTTCTAGTTCAACTGAGCACTCACGTAGGGACATCTTGTTGGTGTCTTCCAGCAGTTTCTAGTTCAACTGAGCACTCATGTAGGGACATCTTGTTGGTGTCATCCAGCAGTTTCTAGTTCAACTGAGCACTCATGTAGGGACATCTTGTTGGTGTCTTTCAGCAGTTTCTAGTTCAACTGAGCACTCACGTAGAGACATCTTGTTGGTGTCTTCCAGCAGTTTCTAGTTAAACTGAGCACTCACGTAGGGACATCTTGTTGGTGTCTTCCAGCAGTTTCTAGTTAAACTGAGCACTCACGTAGGGACATCTTGTTGGTGTCTTCTAGCAGTTTCTAGTTAAACTGAGCACTCACGTAGGGACATCTTGTTGGTGTCTTCCAGCAGTTTCTAGTTCAACTGAGCACTCACGTAGGGACATCTTGTTGGTGTCTTCTAGCAGTTTCTAGTTAAACTGAGCACTCACGTAGGGACATCTTGTTGGTGTCTTCTAGCAGTTTCTAGTTCAACTGAGCACTCACGTAGGGACATCTTGTTGGTGTCTTCCAGCAGTTTCTAGTTCAACTGAGCACTCATGTAGGGACATCTTGTTGGTGTCTTCCAGCAGTTTCTAGTTAAACTGAGCACTCACGTAGGGACATCTTGTTGGTGTCTTCTAGCAGTTTCTAGTTAAACTGAGCACTCACGTAGGGACATCTTGTTGGTGTCTTCTAGCAGTTTCTAGTTCAACTGAGCACTCACGTAGGGACATCTTGTTGGTGTCTTCCAGCAGTTTCTAGTTCAACTGAGCACTCATGTAGGGACATCTTGTTGGTGTCATCCAGCAGTTTCTAGTTCAACTGAGCACTCATGTAGGGACATCTTGTTGGTGTCTTCCAGCAGTTTCTAGTTCAACTGAGCACTCACGTAGAGACATCTTGTTGGTGTCTTCCAGCAGTTTCTAGTTCAACTGAGCACTCACGTAGGGACATCTTGTTGGTGTCTTCCAGCAGTTTCTAGTTAAACTGAGCACTCACGTAGGGACATCTTGTTGGTGTCTTCTAGCAGTTTCTAGTTAAACTGAGCACTCACGTAGGGACATCTTGTTGGTGTCTTCCAGCAGTTTCTAGTTCAACTGAGCACTCACGTAGGGACATCTTGTTGGTGTCTTCTAGCAGTTTCTAGTTAAACTGAGCACTCACGTAGGGACATCTTGTTGGTGTCTTCTAGCAGTTTCTAGTTCAACTGAGCACTCACGTAGGGACATCTTGTTGGTGTCTTCCAGCAGTTTCTAGTTCAACTGAGCACTCATGTAGGGACATCTTGTTGGTGTCTTCCAGCAGTTTCTAGTTAAACTGAGGACTCACGTAGGGACATCTTGTTGGTGTCTTCTAGCAGTTTCTAGTTAAACTGAGCACTCACGTAGGGACATCTTGTTGGTGTCTTCTAGCAGTTTCTAGTTAAACTGAGCACTCACGTAGGGACATCTTGTTGGTGTCTTCCAGCAGTTTCTAGTTCAACTGAGCACTCATGTAGGGACATCTTGTTGGTGTCATCCAGCAGTTTCTAGTTCAACTGAGCACTCATGTAGGGACATCTTGTTGGTGTCTTCCAGCAGTTTCTAGTTCAACTGAGCACTCACGTAGAGACATCTTGTTGGTGTCTTCCAGCAGTTTCTAGTTCAACTGAGCACTCACGTAGGGACATCTTGTTGGTGTCTTCCAGCAGTTTCTAGTTAAACTGAGCACTCACGTAGGGACATCTTGTTGGTGTCTTCTAGCAGTTTCTAGTTAAACTGAGCACTCACGTAGGGACATCTTGTTGGTGTCTTCCAGCAGTTTCTAGTTCAACTGAGCACTCACGTAGGGACATCTTGTTGGTGTCTTCTAGCAGTTTCTAGTTAAACTGAGCACTCACGTAGGGACATCTTGTTGGTGTCTTCTAGCAGTTTCTAGTTAAACTGAGCACTCACGTAGGGACATCTTGTTGGTGTCTTCCAGCAGTTTCTAGTTCAACTGAGCACTCATGTAGGGACATCTTGTTGGTGTCTTCCAGCAGTTTCTAGTTAAACTGAGCACTCACGTAGGGACATCTTGTTGGTGTCTTCTAGCAGTTTCTAGTTAAACTGAGCACTCACGTAGAGACATCTTGTTGGTGTCTTCCAGCAGTTTCTAGTTAAACTGAGCACTCACGTAGGGACATCTTGTTGGTGTCTTCTAGCAGTTTCTAGTTCAACTGAGCACTCACGTAGGGGCATCTTGTTGCTGTCTTCCAGCAGTTTCTAGTTCAACTGAGCACTCATGTAGAGACATCTTGTTGGTGTCTTCCAGCAGTTTCTAGTTAAACTGAGCACTCACGTAGGGACATCTTGTTGGTGTCTTCTAGCAGTTTCTAGTTAAACTGAGCACTCACGTAGGGACATCTTGTTGGTGTCTTCCAGCAGTTTCTAGTTCAACTGAGCACTCATGTAGGGACATCTTGTTGGTGTCTTCCAGCAGTTTCTAGTTAAACTGAGCACTCACGTAGGGACATCTTGTTGGTGTCTTCCAGCAGTTTCTAGTTAAACTGAGCACTCACGTAGAGACATCTTGTTGGTGTCTTCCAGCAGTTTCTAGTTCAACTGAGCACTCACGTAGGGACATCTTGTTGGTGTCTTCCAGCAGTTTCTAGTTAAACTGAGCACTCACGTAGGGGCATCTTGTTGCTGTCTTCCAGCAGTTTCTAGTTAAACTGAGCACTCACGTAGGGGCATCTTGTTGGTGTCTTCCAGCAGTTTCTAGTTAAACTGAGCACTCATGTAGAGACATCTTGTTGGTGTCTTCTAGCAGTTTCTAGTTAAACTGAGCACTCACGTAGGGACATCTTGTTGGTGTCTTCCAGCAGTTTCTAGTTAAACTGAGCACTCACGTAGGGACATCTTGTTGGTGTCTTCCAGCAGTTTCTAGTTAAACTGAGCACTCACGTAGGGACATCTTGTTGGTGTCTTCCAGCAGTTTCTAGTTAAACTGAGCACTCACGTAGGGACATCTTGTTGGTGTCTTCCAGCAGTTTCTAGTTAAACTGAGCACTCACGTAGGGACATCTTGTTGGTGTCTTCCAGCAGTTTCTAGTTCAACTGAGCACTCACGTAGGGACATCTTGTTGGTGTCTTCCAGCAGTTTCTAGTTCAACTGAGCACTCACGTAGAGACATCTTGTTGGTGTCTTCCAGCAGTTTCTAGTTCAACTGAGCACTCACGTAGAGACATCTTGTTGGTGTCTTCCAGCAGTTTCTAGTTAAACTGAGCACTCACGTAGAGACATCTTGTTGGTGTCTTCCAGCAGTTTCTAGTTAAACTGAGCACTCATGTAGGGACATCTTGTTGGTGTCTTCCAGCAGTTTCTAGTTCAACTGAGCACTCATGTAGGGACATCTTGTTGGTGTCTTCCAGCAGTTTCTAGTTCAACTGAGCACTCACGTAGAGACATCTTGTTGGTGTCTTCCAGCAGTTTCTAGTTAAACTGAGCACTCACGTAGGGACTTCTTGTTGGTGTCTTCCAGCAGTTTCTAGTTAAACTGAGCACTCACGTAGGGACATCTTGTTGGTGTCTTCTAGCAGTTTCTAGTTCAACTGAGCACTCATGTAGGGACATCTTGTTGGTGTCTTCCAGCAGTTTCTAGTTCAACTGAGCACTCACGTAGAGACATCTTGTTGGTGTCTTCCAGCAGTTTCTAGTTAAACTGAGCACTCACGTAGGGACATCTTGTTGGTGTCTTCCAGCAGTTTCTAGTTAAACTGAGCACTCACGTAGGGACATCTTGTTGGTGTCTTCTAGCAGTTTCTAGTTAAACTGAGCACTCACGTAGGGACATCTTGTTGGTGTCTTCCAGCAGTTTCTAGTTCAACTGAGCACTCACGTAGGGACATCTTGTTGGTGTCTTCTAGCAGTTTCTAGTTCAACTGAGCACTCACGTAGAGACATCTTGTTGGTGTCTTCCAGCAGTTTCTAGTTCAACTGAGCACTCACGTAGAGACATCTTGTTGGTGTCTTCCAGCAGTTTCTAGTTCAACTGAGCACTCACGTAGAGACATCTTGTTGGTGTCTTCCAGCAGTTTCTAGTTCAACTGAGCACTCACGTAGAGACATCTTGTTGGTGTCTTCCAGCAGTTTCTAGTTAAACTGAGCACTCACGTAGAGACATCTTGTTGGTGTCTTCCAGCAGTTTCTAGTTAAACTGAGCACTCATGTAGGGACATCTTGTTGGTGTCTTCCAGCAGTTTCTAGTTCAACTGAGCACTCATGTAGGGACATCTTGTTGGTGTCTTCCAGCAGTTTCTAGTTCAACTGAGCACTCACGTAGAGACATCTTGTTGGTGTCTTCCAGCAATTTCTAGTTAAACTGAGCACTCACGTAGGGACATCTTGTTGGTGTCTTCCAGCAGTTTCTAGTTAAACTGAGCACTCACGTAGGGACATCTTGTTGGTGTCTTCCAGCAGTTTCTAGTTAAACTGAGCACTCACGTAGGGACATCTTGTTGGTGTCTTCCAGCAGTTTCTAGTTCAACTGAGCACTCACGTAGGGACATCTTGTTGGTGTCTTCCAGCAGTTTCTAGTTCAACTGAGCACTCACGTAGAGACATCTTGTTGGTGTCTTCCAGCAGTTTCTAGTTCAACTGAGCACTCACGTAGAGACATCTTGTTGGTGTCTTCCAGCAGTTTCTAGTTCAACTGAGCACTCACGTAGAGACATCTTGTTGGTGTCTTCCAGCAGTTTCTAGTTCAACTGAGCACTCACGTAGAGACATCTTGTTGGTGTCTTCCAGCAGTTTCTAGTTAAACTGAGCACTCATGTAGGGACATCTTGTTGGTGTCTTCCAGCAGTTTCTAGTTCAACTGAGCACTCATGTAGGGACATCTTGTTGGTGTCTTCCAGCAGTTTCTAGTTCAACTGAGCACTCACGTAGAGACATCTTGTTGGTGTCTTCCAGCAGTTTCTAGTTAAACTGAGCACTCACGTAGGGACTTCTTGTTGGTGTCTTCCAGCAGTTTCTAGTTAAACTGAGCACTCACGTAGGGACATCTTGTTGGTGTCTTCTAGCAGTTTCTAGTTCAACTGAGCACTCATGTAGGGACATCTTGTTGGTGTCTTCCAGCAGTTTCTAGTTCAACTGAGCACTCACGTAGAGACATCTTGTTGGTGTCTTCCAGCAGTTTCTAGTTAAACTGAGCACTCACGTAGGGACATCTTGTTGGTGTCTTCCAGCAGTTTCTAGTTAAACTGAGCACTCACGTAGGGACATCTTGTTGGTGTCTTCTAGCAGTTTCTAGTTAAACTGAGCACTCACGTAGGGACATCTTGTTGGTGTCTTCCAGCAGTTTCTAGTTCAACTGAGCACTCACGTAGGGACATCTTGTTGGTGTCTTCTAGCAGTTTCTAGTTCAACTGAGCACTCACGTAGAGACATCTTGTTGGTGTCTTCCAGCAGTTTCTAGTTCAACTGAGCACTCACGTAGAGACATCTTGTTGGTGTCTTCCAGCAGTTTCTAGTTCAACTGAGCACTCACGTAGAGACATCTTGTTGGTGTCTTCCAGCAGTTTCTAGTTCAACTGAGCACTCACGTAGAGACATCTTGTTGGTGTCTTCCAGCAGTTTCTAGTTAAACTGAGCACTCACGTAGAGACATCTTGTTGGTGTCTTCCAGCAGTTTCTAGTTAAACTGAGCACTCATGTAGGGACATCTTGTTGGTGTCTTCCAGCAGTTTCTAGTTCAACTGAGCACTCATGTAGGGACATCTTGTTGGTGTCTTCCAGCAGTTTCTAGTTAAACTGAGCACTCACGTAGAGACATCTTGTTGGTGTCTTCCAGCAATTTCTAGTTAAACTGAGCACTCACGTAGGGACATCTTGTTGGTGTCTTCCAGCAGTTTCTAGTTAAACTGAGCACTCTCGTAGGGACATCTTGTTGGTGTCTTCCAGCAGTTTCTAGTTAAACTGAGCACTCACGTAGAGACATCTTGTTGGTGTCTTCCAGCAGTTTCTAGTTCAACTGAGCACTCACGTAGGGACATCTTGTTGGTGTCTTCCAGCAGTTTCTAGTTAAACTGAGCACTCACGTAGGGGCATCTTGTTGCTGTCTTCCAGCAGTTTCTAGTTAAACTGAGCACTCACGTAGGGGCATCTTGTTGGTGTCTTCCAGCAGTTTCTAGTTAAACTGAGCACTCATGTAGAGACATCTTGTTGGTGTCTTCTAGCAGTTTCTAGTTAAACTGAGCACTCACGTAGGGACATCTTGTTGGTGTCTTCCAGCAGTTTCTAGTTAAACTGAGCACTCACGTAGGGACATCTTGTTGGTGTCTTCCAGCAGTTTCTAGTTAAACTGAGCACTCACGTAGGGACATCTTGTTGGTGTCTTCCAGCAGTTTCTAGTTAAACTGAGCACTCACGTAGGGACATCTTGTTGGTGTCTTCCAGCAGTTTCTAGTTAAACTGAGCACTCACGTAGGGACATCTTGTTGGTGTCTTCCAGCAGTTTCTAGTTCAACTGAGCACTCACGTAGGGACATCTTGTTGGTGTCTTCCAGCAGTTTCTAGTTAAACTGAGCACTCACGTAGAGACATCTTGTTGGTGTCTTCCAGCAGTTTCTAGTTCAACTGAGCACTCACGTAGAGACATCTTGTTGGTGTCTTCCAGCAGTTTCTAGTTCAACTGAGCACTCACGTAGAGACATCTTGTTGGTGTCTTCCAGCAGTTTCTAGTTCAACTGAGCACTCACGTAGAGACATCTTGTTGGTGTCTTCCAGCAGTTTCTAGTTAAACTGAGCACTCACGTAGAGACATCTTGTTGGTGTCTTCCAGCAGTTTCTAGTTAAACTGAGCACTCATGTAGGGACATCTTGTTGGTGTCTTCCAGCAGTTTCTAGTTCAACTGAGCACTCATGTAGGGACATCTTGTTGGTGTCTTCCAGCAGTTTCTAGTTCAACTGAGCACTCACGTAGAGACATCTTGTTGGTGTCTTCCAGCAGTTTCTAGTTAAACTGAGCACTCACGTAGGGACTTCTTGTTGGTGTCTTCCAGCAGTTTCTAGTTAAACTGAGCACTCACGTAGGGACATCTTGTTGGTGTCTTCTAGCAGTTTCTAGTTCAACTGAGCACTCATGTAGGGACATCTTGTTGGTGTCTTCCAGCAGTTTCTAGTTCAACTGAGCACTCACGTAGAGACATCTTGTTGGTGTCTTCCAGCAGTTTCTAGTTAAACTGAGCACTCACGTAGGGACATCTTGTTGGTGTCTTCCAGCAGTTTCTAGTTAAACTGAGCACTCACGTAGGGACATCTTGTTGGTGTCTTCTAGCAGTTTCTAGTTAAACTGAGCACTCACGTAGGGACATCTTGTTGGTGTCTTCCAGCAGTTTCTAGTTCAACTGAGCACTCACGTAGGGACATCTTGTTGGTGTCTTCTAGCAGTTTCTAGTTCAACTGAGCACTCACGTAGAGACATCTTGTTGGTGTCTTCCAGCAGTTTCTAGTTCAACTGAGCACTCACGTAGAGACATCTTGTTGGTGTCTTCCAGCAGTTTCTAGTTCAACTGAGCACTCACGTAGAGACATCTTGTTGGTGTCTTCCAGCAGTTTCTAGTTCAACTGAGCACTCACGTAGAGACATCTTGTTGGTGTCTTCCAGCAGTTTCTAGTTAAACTGAGCACTCACGTAGAGACATCTTGTTGGTGTCTTCCAGCAGTTTCTAGTTAAACTGAGCACTCATGTAGGGACATCTTGTTGGTGTCTTCCAGCAGTTTCTAGTTCAACTGAGCACTCATGTAGGGACATCTTGTTGGTGTCTTCCAGCAGTTTCTAGTTCAACTGAGCACTCACGTAGAGACATCTTGTTGGTGTCTTCCAGCAATTTCTAGTTAAACTGAGCACTCACGTAGGGACATCTTGTTGGTGTCTTCCAGCAGTTTCTAGTTAAACTGAGCACTCTCGTAGGGACATCTTGTTGGTGTCTTCCAGCAGTTTCTAGTTCAACTGAGCACTCATGTAGGGACATCTTGTTGGTGTCTTCCAGCAGTTTCTAGTTTAACTGAGCACTCACGTAGAGACATCTTGTTGGTGTCTTCCAGCAGTTTCTAGTTAAACTGAGCACTCACGTAGGGACATCTTGTTGGTGTCTTCCAGCAGTTTCTAGTTAAACTGAGCACTCACGTAGGGACATCTTGTTGGTGTCTTCTAGCAGTTTCTAGTTAAACTGAGCACTCACGTAGGGACATCTTGTTGGTGTCTTCCAGCAGTTTCTAGTTCAACTGAGCACTCACGTAGGGACATCTTGTTGGTGTCTTCTAGCAGTTTCTAGTTAAACTGAGCACTCACGTAGGGACATCTTGTTGGTGTCTTCTAGCAGTTTCTAGTTCAACTGAGCACTCACGTAGGGACATCTTGTTGGTGTCTTCCAGCAGTTTCTAGTTCAACTGAGCACTCATGTAGGGACATCTTGTTGGTGTCATCCAGCAGTTTCTAGTTCAACTGAGCACTCATGTAGGGACATCTTGTTGGTGTCTTCCAGCAGTTTCTAGTTCAACTGAGCACTCACGTAGAGACATCTTGTTGGTGTCTTCCAGCAGTTTCTAGTTAAACTGAGCACTCACGTAGGGACATCTTGTTGGTGTCTTCCAGCAGTTTCTAGTTAAACTGAGCACTCACGTAGGGACATCTTGTTGGTGTCTTCTAGCAGTTTCTAGTTAAACTGAGCACTCACGTAGGGACATCTTGTTGGTGTCTTCCAGCAGTTTCTAGTTCAACTGAGCACTCACGTAGGGACATCTTGTTGGTGTCTTCTAGCAGTTTCTAGTTAAACTGAGCACTCACGTAGGGACATCTTGTTGGTGTCTTCTAGCAGTTTCTAGTTCAACTGAGCACTCACGTAGGGACATCTTGTTGGTGTCTTCCAGCAGTTTCTAGTTCAACTGAGCACTCATGTAGGGACATCTTGTTGGTGTCTTCCAGCAGTTTCTAGTTAAACTGAGCACTCACGTAGGGACATCTTGTTGGTGTCTTCTAGCAGTTTCTAGTTAAACTGAGCACTCACGTAGGGACATCTTGTTGGTGTCTTCTAGCAGTTTCTAGTTCAACTGAGCACTCACGTAGGGACATCTTGTTGGTGTCTTCCAGCAGTTTCTAGTTCAACTGAGCACTCATGTAGGGACATCTTGTTGGTGTCATCCAGCAGTTTCTAGTTCAACTGAGCACTCATGTAGGGACATCTTGTTGGTGTCTTCCAGCAGTTTCTAGTTCAACTGAGCACTCACGTAGAGACATCTTGTTGGTGTCTTCCAGCAGTTTCTAGTTAAACTGAGCACTCACGTAGGGACATCTTGTTGGTGTCTTCCAGCAGTTTCTAGTTAAACTGAGCACTCACGTAGGGACATCTTGTTGGTGTCTTCTAGCAGTTTCTAGTTAAACTGAGCACTCACGTAGGGACATCTTGTTGGTGTCTTCCAGCAGTTTCTAGTTCAACTGAGCACTCACGTAGGGACATCTTGTTGGTGTCTTCTAGCAGTTTCTAGTTAAACTGAGCACTCACGTAGGGACATCTTGTTGGTGTCTTCTAGCAGTTTCTAGTTCAACTGAGCACTCACGTAGGGACATCTTGTTGGTGTCTTCCAGCAGTTTCTAGTTCAACTGAGCACTCATGTAGGGACATCTTGTTGGTGTCTTCCAGCAGTTTCTAGTTAAACTGAGCACTCACGTAGGGACATCTTGTTGGTGTCTTCTAGCAGTTTCTAGTTAAACTGAGCACTCACGTAGGGACATCTTGTTGGTGTCTTCTAGCAGTTTCTAGTTCAACTGAGCACTCACGTAGGGACATCTTGTTGGTGTCTTCCAGCAGTTTCTAGTTCAACTGAGCACTCATGTAGGGACATCTTGTTGGTGTCATCCAGCAGTTTCTAGTTCAACTGAGCACTCATGTAGGGACATCTTGTTGGTGTCTTCCAGCAGTTTCTAGTTTAACTGAGCACTCACGTAGAGACATCTTGTTGGTGTCTTCCAGCAGTTTCTAGTTAAACTGAGCACTCACGTAGGGACATCTTGTTGGTGTCTTCCAGCAGTTTCTAGTTAAACTGAGCACTCACGTAGGGACATCTTGTTGGTGTCTTCTAGCAGTTTCTAGTTAAACTGAGCACTCACGTAGGGACATCTTGTTGGTGTCTTCCAGCAGTTTCTAGTTCAACTGAGCACTCACGTAGGGACATCTTGTTGGTGTCTTCTAGCAGTTTCTAGTTAAACTGAGCACTCACGTAGGGACATCTTGTTGGTGTCTTCTAGCAGTTTCTAGTTCAACTGAGCACTCACGTAGGGACATCTTGTTGGTGTCTTCCAGCAGTTTCTAGTTCAACTGAGCACTCATGTAGGGACATCTTGTTGGTGTCTTCCAGCAGTTTCTAGCTAAACTGAGCACTCACGTAGGGACATCTTGTTGGTGTCTTCTAGCAGTTTCTAGTTAAACTGAGCACTCACGTAGGGACATCTTGTTGGTGTCTTCTAGCAGTTTCTAGTTCAACTGAGCACTCACGTAGGGGCATCTTGTTGCTGTCTTCCAGCAGTTTCTAGTTAAACTGAGCACTCATGTAGAGACATCTTGTTGGTGTCTTCCAGCAGTTTCTAGTTAAACTGAGCACTCACGTAGGGACATCTTGTTGGTGTCTTCTAGCAGTTTCTAGTTAAACTGAGCACTCACGTAGGGACATCTTGTTGGTGTCTTCCAGCAGTTTCTAGTTCAACTGAGCACTCACGTAGGGACATCTTGTTGGTGTCTTCTAGCAGTTTCTAGTTAAACTGAGCACTCACGTAGGGACATCTTGTTGGTGTCTTCTAGCAGTTTCTAGTTAAACTGAGCACTCACGTAGGGACATCTTGTTGGTGTCTTCTAGCAGTTTCTAGTTCAACTGAGCACTCACGTAGGGACATCTTGTTGGTGTCTTCTAGCAGTTTCTAGTTAAACTGAGCACTCACGTAGGGACATCTTGTTGGTGTCTTCTAGCAGTTTCTAGTTCAACTGAGCACTCACGTAGGGACATCTTGTTGGTGTCTTCCAGCAGTTTCTAGTTCAACTGAGCACTCACGTAGGGACATCTTGTTGGTGTCTTCTAGCAGTTTCTAGTTCAACTGAGCACTCACGTAGGGACATCTTGTTGGTGTCTTCCAGCAGTTTCTAGTTCAACTGAGCACTCACGTAGGGACATCTTGTTGGTGTCTTCCAGCAGTTTCTAGTTCAACTGAGCACTCACGTAAGGACATCTTGTTGGTGTCTTCTAGCAGTTTCTAGTTCAACTGAGCACTCACGTAGGGACATCTTGTTGGTGTCTTCCAGCAGTTTCTAGTTCAACTGAGCACTCACGTAGGGACATCTTGTTGGTGTCTTCCAGCAGTTTCTAGTTCAACTGAGCACTCACCTAGGGACATCTTGTTGGTGTCTTCCAGCAGTTTCTAGTTCAACTGAGCACTCACGTAGGGACATCTTGTTGGTGTCTTCCAGCAGTTTCTAGTTCAACTGAGCACTCACGTAGGGACATCTTGTTGGTGTCTTCCAGCAGTTTCTAGTTAAACTGAGCACTCACGTAGGGACATCTTGTTGGTGTCTTCCAGCAGTTTCTAGTTCAACTGAGCACTCATGTAGGGACATCTTGTTGGTGTCTTCCAGCAGTTTCTAGTTAAACTGAGCACTCACGTAGGGACATCTTGTTGGTGTCTTCTAGCAGTTTCTAGTTAAACTGAGCACTCACGTAGGGACATCTTGTTGGTGTCTTCTAGCAGTTTCTAGTTCAACTGAGCACTCACGTAGGGACATCTTGTTGGTGTCTTCCAGCAGTTTCTAGTTCAACTGAGCACTCATGTAGGGACATCTTGTTGGTGTCATCCAGCAGTTTCTAGTTCAACTGAGCACTCATGTAGGGACATCTTGTTGGTGTCTTCCAGCAGTTTCTAGTTCAACTGAGCACTCACGTAGAGACATCTTGTTGGTGTCTTCCAGCAGTTTCTAGTTAAACTGAGCACTCACGTAGGGACATCTTGTTGGTGTCTTCCAGCAGTTTCTAGTTAAACTGAGCACTCACGTAGGGACATCTTGTTGGTGTCTTCTAGCAGTTTCTAGTTAAACTGAGCACTCACGTAGGGACATCTTGTTGGTGTCTTCCAGCAGTTTCTAGTTCAACTGAGCACTCACGTAGGGACATCTTGTTGGTGTCTTCTAGCAGTTTCTAGTTAAACTGAGCACTCACGTAGGGACATCTTGTTTGTGTCTTCTAGCAGTTTCTAGTTCAACTGAGCACTCACGTAGGGACATCTTGTTGGTGTCTTCCAGCAGTTTCTAGTTCAACTGAGCACTCATGTAGGGACATCTTGTTGGTGTCTTCCAGCAGTTTCTAGTTAAACTGAGCACACACGTAGGGACATCTTGTTGGTGTCTTCTAGCAGTTTCTAGTTAAACTGAGCACTCACGTAGGGACATCTTGTTGGTGTCTTCCAGCAGTTTCTAGTTCAACTGAGCACTCACGTAGGGACATCTTGTTGGTGTCTTCTAGCAGTTTCTAGTTAAACTGAGCACTCACGTAGGGACATCTTGTTGGTGTCTTCTAGCAGTTTCTAGTTCAACTGAGCACTCACGTAGGGACATCTTGTTGGTGTCTTCCAGCAGTTTCTAGTTCAACTGAGCACTCATGTAGGGACATCTTGTTGGTGTCTTCCAGCAGTTTCTAGTTAAACTGAGCACTCACGTAGGGACATCTTGTTGGTGTCTTCTAGCAGTTTCTAGTTAAACTGAGCACTCACGTAGGGACATCTTGTTGGTGTCTTCTAGCAGTTTCTAGTTCAACTGAGCACTCACGTAGGGACATCTTGTTGCTGTCTTCCAGCAGTTTCTAGTTAAACTGAGCACTCATGTAGAGACATCTTGTTGGTGTCTTCCAGCAGTTTCTAGTTAAACTGAGCACTCACGTAGGGACATCTTGTTGGTGTCTTCTAGCAGTTTCTAGTTAAACTGAGCACTCACGTAGGGACATCTTGTTGGTGTCTTCCAGCAGTTTCTAGTTCAACTGAGCACTCACGTAGGGACATCTTGTTGGTGTCTTCCAGCAGTTTCTAGTTCAACTGAGCACTCACGTAGGGACATCTTGTTGGTGTCTTCTAGCAGTTTCTAGTTCAACTGAGCACTCACGTAGGGACATCTTGTTGGTGTCTTCCAGCAGTTTCTAGTTCAACTGAGCACTCACGTAGGGACATCTTGTTGGTGTCTTGCAGCAGTTTCTAGTTCAACTGAGCACTCACGTAGGGACATCTTGTTGGTGTCTTCTAGCAGTTTCTAGTTCAACTGAGCACTCACGTAGGGACATCTTGTTGGTGTCTTCCAGCAGTTTCTAGTTCAACTGAGCACTCACGTAGGGACATCTTGTTGGTGTCTTCCAGTAGTTTCTAGTTCAACTGAGCACTCACGTAGGGACATCTTGTTGGTGTCTTCTAGCAGTTTCTAGTTAAACTGAGCACTCATGTAGAGACATCTTGTTGGTGTCTTCCAGCAGTTTCTAGTTAAACTGAGCACTCATGTAGAGATATCTTGTTGGTGTCTTCCAGCAGTTTCTAGTTAAACTGAGCACTCACGTAGAGACATCTTGTTGGTGTCTTCTAGCAGTTTCTAGTTCAACTGAGCACTCACGTAGAGACATCTTGTTGGTGTCTTCCAGCAGTTTCTAGTTAAACTGAGCACTCACGTAGGGACATCTTGTTGGTGTCTTCCAGCAGTTTCTAGTTAAACTGAGCACTCATGTAGAGACATCTTGTTGGTGTCTTCCAGCAGTTTCTAGTTAAACTGAGCACTCACGTAGAGACATCTTGTTGGTGTCTTCCAGCAGTTTCTAGTTCAACTGAGCACTCACGTAGGGACATCTTGTTGGTGTCTTCCAGCAGTTTCTAGTTCAACTGAGCACTCACGTAGGGACATCTTGGTGGTGTCTTCCAGCAGTTTCTAGTTCAACTGAGCACTCACGTAGGGACATCTTGTTGGTGTCTTCCAGCAGTTTCTAGTTCAACTGAGCACTCACGTAGGGACATCTTGTTGGTGTCTTCTAGCAGTTTCTAGTTCAACTGAGCACTCACGTAGGGACATCTTGTTGGTGTCTTCTAGCAGTTTCTAGTTCAACTGAGCACTCACGTAGGGACATCTTGTTGGTGTCTTCTAGCAGTTTCTAGTTCAACTCAGCACTCACGTAGGGACATCTTGTTGGTGTCTTCCAGCAGTTTCTAGTTCAACTGAGCACTCACGTAGGGACATCTTGTTGGTGTCTTCTAGCAGTTTCTAGTTCAACTGAGCACTCACGTAGGGACATCTTGTTGGTGTCTTCTAGCAGTTTCTAGTTCAACTGAGCACTCACGTAGGGACATCTTGTTGGTGTCTTCTAGCAGTTTCTAGTTCAACTGAGCACTCACGTAGGGACATCTTGTTGGTGTCTTCTAGCAGTTTCTAGTTCAACTGAGCACTCACGTAGGGACATCTTGTTGGTGTCTTCTAGCAGTTTCTAGTTCAACTGAGCACTCACGTAGGGACATCTTGTTGGTGTCTTCTAGCAGTTTCTAGTTCAACTGAGCACTCACGTAGGGACATCTTGTTGGTGTCTTCTAGCAGTTTCTAGTTCAACTGAGCACTCACGTAGGGACATCTTGTTGGTGTCTTCTAGCAGTTTCTAGTTCAACTGAGCACTCACGTAGGGACATCTTGTTGGTGTCTTCCAGCAGTTTCTAGTTAAACTGAGCACTCACGTAGGGACATCTTGTTGGTGTCTTCCAGCAGTTTCTAGTTCAACTGAGCACTCACGTAGGGACATCTTGTTGGTGTCTTCCAGCAGTTTCTAGTTCAACTGAGCACTCACGTAGGGACATCTTGTTGGTGTCTTCCAGTAGTTTCTAGTTCAACTGAGCACTCACGTAGGGACATCTTGTTGGTGTCTTCCAGCAGTTTCTAGTTCAACTGAGCACTCACGTAGGGACATCTTGTTGGTGTCATCTAGCAGTTTCTAGTTAAACTGAGCACTCACGTAGGGACATCTTGTTGGTGTCTTCCAGCAGTTTCTAGTTCAACTGAGCACTCACGTAGGGACATCTTGTTGGTGTCATCTAGCAGTTTCTAGTTAAACTGAGCACTCACGTAGGGACATCTTGTTGGTGTCATCTAGCAGTTTCTAGTTAAACTGAGCACTCATGTAGAGACATCTTGTTGGTGTCTTCCAGCAGTTTCTAGTTAAACTGAGCACTCACGTAGGGACATCTTGTTGGTGTCTTCTAGCAGTTTCTAGTTCAACTGAGCACTCATGTAGAGACATCTTGTTGGTGTCTTCCAGCAGTTTCTAGTTAAACTGAGCACTCATGTAGAGATATCTTGTTGGTGTCTTCCAGCAGTTTCTAGTTAAACTGAGCACTCACGTAGAGACATCTTGTTGGTGTCTTCTAGCAGTTTCTAGTTCAACTGAGCACTCACGTAGAGACATCTTGTTGGTGTCTTCCAGCAGTTTCTAGTTAAACTGAGCACTCACGTAGGGACATCTTGTTGGTGTCTTCCAGCAGTTTCTAGTTAAACTGAGCACTCATGTAGAGACATCTTGTTGGTGTCTTCCAGCAGTTTCTAGTTAAACTGAGCACTCACGTAGAGACATCTTGTTGGTGTCTTCCAGCAGTTTCTAGTTCAACTGAGCACTCACGTAGGGACATCTTGTTGGTGTCTTCCAGCAGTTTCTAGTTCAACTGAGCACTCACGTAGGGACATCTTGGTGGTGTCTTCCAGCAGTTTCTAGTTCAACTGAGCACTCACGTAGGGACATCTTGTTGGTGTCTTCCAGCAGTTTCTAGTTCAACTGAGCACTCACGTAGGGACATCTTGTTGGTGTCTTCTAGCAGTTTCTAGTTCAACTGAGCACTCACGTAGGGACATCTTGTTGGTGTCTTCTAGCAGTTTCTAGTTCAACTGAGCACTCACGTAGGGACATCTTGTTGGTGTCTTCTAGCAGTTTCTAGTTCAACTCAGCACTCACGTAGGGACATCTTGTTGGTGTCTTCCAGCAGTTTCTAGTTCAACTGAGCACTCACGTAGGGACATCTTGTTGGTGTCTTCTAGCAGTTTCTAGTTCAACTGAGCACTCACGTAGGGACATCTTGTTGGTGTCTTCTAGCAGTTTCTAGTTCAACTGAGCACTCACGTAGGGACATCTTGTTGGTGTCTTCTAGCAGTTTCTAGTTCAACTGAGCACTCACGTAGGGACATCTTGTTGGTGTCTTTTAGCAGTTTCTAGTTCAACTGAGCACTCACGTAGGGACATCTTGTTGGTGTCTTCTAGCAGTTTCTAGTTCAACTGAGCACTCACGTAGGGACATCTTGTTGGTGTCTTCTAGCAGTTTCTAGTTCAACTGAGCACTCACGTAGGGACATCTTGTTGGTGTCTTCTAGCAGTTTCTAGTTCAACTGAGCACTCACGTAGGGACATCTTGTTGGTGTCTTCTAGCAGTTTCTAGTTCAACTGAGCACTCACGTAGGGACATCTTGTTGGTGTCTTCCAGCAGTTTCTAGTTAAACTGAGCACTCACGTAGGGACATCTTGTTGGTGTCTTCCAGCAGTTTCTAGTTCAACTGAGCACTCACGTAGGGACATCTTGTTGGTGTCTTCTAGCAGTTTCTAGTTAAACTGAGCACTCACGTAGGGACATCTTGTTGGTGTCTTCCAGCAGTTTCTAGTTCAACTGAGCACTCACGTAGGGACATCTTGTTGGTGTCTTCTAGCAGTTTCTAGTTCAACTGAGCACTCACGTAGGGACATCTTGTTGGTGTCTTCCAGCAGTTTCTAGTTAAACTGAGCACTCACGTAGGGACATCTTGTTGGTGTCTTCTAGCAGTTTCTAGTTAAACTGAGCACTCACGTAGGGACATCTTGTTGGTGTCTTCCAGCAGTTTCTAGTTCAACTGAGCACTCATGTAGAGACATCTTGTTGGTGTCTTCCAGCAGTTTCTAGTTAAACTGAGCACTCACGTAGGGACATCTTGTTGGTGTCTTCTAGCAGTTTCTAGTTAAACTGAGCACTCACGTAGGGACATCTTGTTGGTGTCTTCCAGCAGTTTCTAGTTAAACTGAGCACTCATGTAGGGACATCTTGTTGGTGTCTTCTAGCAGTTTCTAGTTAAACTGAGCACTCATGTAGGGACATCTTGTTGGTGTCTTCTAGCAGTTTCTAGTTCAACTGAGCACTCATGTAGGGACATCTTGTTGGTGTCATCTAGCAGTTTCTAGTTAAACTGAGCACTCATGTAGGGACATCTTGTTGGTGTCATCTAGCAGTTTCTAGTTAAACTGAGCACTCATGTAGGGACATCTTGTTGGTGTCTTCCAGCAGTTTCTAGTTAAACTGAGCACTCATGTAGGGACATCTTGTTGGTGTCTTCCAGCAGTTTCTAGTTAAACTGAGCACTCATGTAGGGACATCTTGTTGGTGTCTTCCAGCAGTTTCTAGTTAAACTGAGCACTAATGTAGGGACATCTTGTTGGTGTCTTCCAGCAGTTTCTAGTTAAACTGAGCACTCACGTAGGGACATCTTGTTGGTGTCTTCTAGCAGTTTCTAGTTAAACTGAGCACTCACGTAGGGACATCTTGTTGGTGTCTTCCAGCAGTTTCTAGTTAAACTGAGCACTCACGTAGGGACATCTTGTTGGTGTCTTCCAGCAGTTTCTAGTTAAACTGAGCACTCACGTAGGGACATCTTGTTGGTGTCTTCCAGCAGTTTCTAGTTAAACTGAGCACTCACGTAGGGACATCTTGTTGGTGTCTTCCAGCAGTTTCTAGTTAAACTGAGCACTCACGTAGGGACATCTTGTTGGTGTCTTCCAGCAGTTTCTAGTTAAACTGAGCACTCACGTAGGGACATCTTGTTGGTGTCTTCCAGCAGTTTCTAGTTCAACTGAGCACTCACGTAGGGACATCTTGTTGGTGTCTTCCAGCAGTTTCTAGTTAAACTGAGCACTCATGTAGAGACATCTTGTTGGTGTCTTCCAGCAGTTTCTAGTTAAACTGAGCACTCACGTAGGGACATCTTGTTGGTGTCTTCTAGCAGTTTCTAGTTAAACTGAGCACTCACGTAGGGACATCTTGTTGGTGTCTTCTAGCAGTTTCTAGTTAAACTGAGCACTCATGTAGGGACATCTTGTTGGTGTCTTCTAGCAGTTTCTAGTTAAACTGAGCACTCACGTAGGGACATCTTGTTGGTGTCTTCTAGCAGTTTCTAGTTAAACTGAGCACTCACGTAGGGACATCTTGTTGGTGTCTTCTAGCAGTTTCTAGTTAAACTGAGCACTCATGTAGGGACATCTTGTTGGTGTCTTCTAGCAGTTTCTAGTTATACTGAGCACTCACGTAGGGACATCTTGTTGGTGTCTTCTAGCAGTTTCTAGTTAAACTGAGCACTCATGTAGGGACATCTTGTTGGTGTCTTCTAGCAGTTTCTAGTTAAACTGAGCACTCACGTAGGGACATCTTGTTGGTGTCTTCTAGCAGTTTCTAGTTAAACTGAGCACTCACGTAGGGACATCTTGTTGGTGTCTTCTAGCAGTTTCTAGTTAAACTGAGCACTCATGTAGGGACATCTTGTTGGTGTCTTCTAGCAGTTTCTAGTTAAACTGAGCACTCACGTAGGGACATCTTGTTGGTGTCTTCTAGCAGTTTCTAGTTAAACTGAGCACTCATGTAGGGACATCTTGTTGGTGTCTTCTAGCAGTTTCTAGTTAAACTGAGCACTCATGTAGGGACATCTTGTTGGTGTCTTCTAGCAGTTTCTAGAACTTTACCGTAATTATTATTTGAATTATTCACCAGTTTCTTGATCTCCTCTTTGCTTTTCTTCCTCTGCCTCTCTCTCTCTCTCTATATATCTTACCTCTACCCAAACATAAACTATAGTCACCACTACCTAAACATAAACTATAGTCACCTCTACCCAAACATAAACTAAAGTCACCTCTACCCAAACATGAAGTCACCTCTACCCAAACATAAACTATAGTCACCGCTACCTAAACATAAACTGAAGTCACCTCTACCCAAACATAAACTAAAGTCACCTCTACCCAAACATAAACTAAAGTCACCTCTACCCAAACATGAAGTCACCTCTACCCAAACATAAACTATAGTCACCGCTACCTAAACATAAACTGAAGTCACCTCTACCCAAACATAAACTAAAGTCACCTCTACCCAAACATAAACTAAAGTCACCTCTACCCAAACATAAACTAAAGTCACCTCAACCCAAACACAAACTAAAGTCACCTCTACCCAAATATAAACTTAAGTTACCTTTACCCAAACATAAACTAAAGTTACCTCTACCCAAACACAAACTAAAGTTACCTCTTCCTAAATTTTAACTAAAGTCACCTTTAACCAAACATAAACTAAAGTCACCTCTACCCGAACATAAACTAAAGTCACCTCTACCCGAACATAAACTAAAGTCACCTCTACCCAAACATAAACTAAAGTCACCTCTACCCAAACATAAACTAAAGTTACCTCTACCCAAACACAACCTAAAGCTACCTCTACCCAAACACAACCTAAAGTTACCTCTACCCAAACACAACCTAAAGTTACCTCTACCCAAACACAACCTAAAGTTACCTCTACCCAAACATAAACTAAAGTCACCTGTACCCAAACATATTTTAGACTCTTACTTTATTGCCTCAAACTCTACCATACAAAATCCTTCAACCTACTTTCCTTCTCTACACATTCAACAAGAATGGTTCTGTGACATAGGGAAGTCCCCTGCAGTTCTAGTTAGATCTTGTTCTGCCACCAAAGATAAACTATTTCCAACAATCCTCAAGTTTGACGCTCAATGTGCAAGTATATATCCTTTGTTCCGTATTGGTATGTAGTGATCTTTTCAATATATTTCGCTAAACTTTGGCGTGATCTGGCCAATGGTCTAAGAATGAAACTTCATAGACTTTTCATTACCTGGCAACCTTGAGTCGATTTGTGTTCCAGGTTCTGAAGTTGTCTGACCATGGGGCGGTTTAGAGGGATCTCTTTCTCCTTCCCACTTGGCCCAGGATGGCTATGACGTCTGGCTCTTCGAAATAATGTGACTTTGTCACAGTCAGTAGACAGCTTGCTAGTTGCTTCTAAATAAATATTTCTTGGTATCTAATCTGGATCTTCCTTTAATTAATGTGTAGCTATGCCATCTTGTTCTTGTAGGTGATTGTATTTTGAAAACAAACTTGTTATAGTCTAATTTATCCATTCCTCTAATCATCTTATAAACCTGTATTAAGTCACCTCGAATTCTTCTCTCTTCTAGACACTGTAGGCCGGTTTTTCTGAGTCGTTCCTTATAACTGTAATTCTGGAATCCCACTATCAGCTTTGTCGCTCTTCTTTGTATCCTTTCCAGCATGTTTATATCCCCTCTATGATAAGGACTCCACACCTGTACACAATACTTCACACCTGTACACAATACTTCACACCTGTACACAATACTTCACACATGTACACAGTACTCCACACCTGTACACAGTACTCCACACCTGTACACAATACTTCACACCTGTACACAATACTTCACACCTGTACACAATACTTCACACCTGTACACAATACTTCACACATGTACACAGTACTCCACACCTGTACACAGTACTCTACACCTGTACACAATACTTCACACCTGTACACAATACTTCACACATGTACACATTACTCCAATCTAGGTCTAACCAACGCTTTACTTTGATTATCGTTTAGTTATTTCGAAGTTCACAGCGAGGCTGTGGTAGGTGTGTCTTTTGACCTGATCTATCCTGTTTCAGCAAGACACAATTTTTGTGTCAAGGTTCGACCTTCCTCTGCTGGCCCTATTCTCTCAGCCAGACTGCGTGGATAGAGCCTAGTTTAAGGACCGCCACTTGAATGCAGAACAGTGTTCTGGTTAGCTGAGGTTAGCTAACTTGGACGTCTAAAGTTTTCAGAGAATGGGGTTGGCTTTCTCCATCCCCAATGTGTCTTAGTCTGACTTGACTTGGTCACTCTTAGAGTCTTCTGCCATTATGTGTAGATGTCAAGTCCCCTTTTACCAATACAGTCTGTTTGTCTGCATGAGGATTATTCGTCTTATTGCTCCAACTGAAACATATAACCTCCACTACAGCTGGCCCACTTGAAGGAAACCTGCACTACAGCTGGCCCACTTAAAGGAAACCAGCATTCTTTATGGTGGTTTCAATTACAATAATTTAAAAATAGGAAGCTGCTAGCCCAAGACACAATCTTCTTTAGTAGGTTATTTCTCAAGCCTGGCAGGTTACAGTGGGTTTTTCTTAGCTTCCCTTTCGGGTTCAGGTAACTAATAGGCCGTTTGTCTGTGATAATTACCTGCAGTAAAGCTTCCATCTCTAACTTGGCCTGTTCTTCCCTGGAGTCTAAGAATGGCTGGAGATGCCCCAGTATTATCTGTGGGACAGCATCGATCCTTAGTTCATGGAGGACTGAGTTGTGTGTGTGTGTCTGTGTGTATGTGTTTTTATGTGTGCGTGTGTGTATGTGTGAGTGTGTGTATATGTGTGAGTATGTGTGTGTATGTTTGTGTATGTGTGAGAGTATGTGTGTGCGTGTGTGTCTATGTTTGTGTATGTGTGAGAGTATGTGTATGCGTGTATGTCTATGTTTGTGTATGTGTGAGAGTATGTGTGTGCGTGTGTGTCTATGTTTGTGTATGTTTGTGTATGTGTGTATGTATGTGTGTGAATGTGTGTGTGTGTTTGTATATGTGTGTGTGTGTATGTATGAGTGTGTATCTTTGTGAATGTATGTGTGAGTGTGTATGTGTGTGTATGTTTGTGTATGTGTGTATGTGAGTGTGTATGTGTGTGTATGTTTGTGTGTGTGTGTTTCTACGCGCGGGCGACAGTTCTCCTTGTCCCGGTTTGTTCATCAGGAGATGGGGAATTGGGATGTCCAGTTAGCAGATTGGCTGGTTGGGTTGGAGGATTGGCTGGTTGGGTTGTAGGAAGGCTGGTTGGGTTGGAGGAAGGCTGGTTGGGTTGGAGGATTGGCTGGTTGGGTTGTAGGATTGGCTGGTTGGGTTGGAGGATTGGCTGGTTGGGTTGTAGGAAGGCTGGTTGGGTTGGAGGATTGGCTGGTTGGGTTGGAGGATTGGCTGGTTGGGTTGGAGGATTGGCTGGTTGGGTTGTATGATTGGCTGGTAGGGTTGGAGGATTGGCTGGTTGGGTTGTAGGAAGGCTGGTTGGGTTGGAGGATTGGCTGGTTGGGTTAGAGGATTGGCTGGTTGGGTTGGAGGGTTGGCTGGTTGGGTTGGAGGATTGGCTGGTTGGGTTGTAGGAAGGCTGGTTGGATTGGAGTATTGGCTAGTTGGGTTAGAGGATTGGCTGGTTGGGTTGGAAGATTGGCTGGTTGGGTTGGAGGATTGGCTGTTTGGGTTGGAGGATTGGCTGTTTGGGTTGGAGGATTGGCTGGTTGGGTTGGAGGATTGTCTGGTTAGGTTGGAGGATTGGCTGTTTGGGTTGGAGGATTGGCTGGTTGGGTTGGAGGATTGGCTGGTTGGGTTGGGATTGGCTGGTTGGGTTGGAGGATTGGCTGGTTGGGTTGGAGGATTGGCTGGTTGGGTTGAAGGATTGGCTGGTTGGGTTGGAGGATTGGCTGGTTGGGTTGGAGGATTGGCTGGTTGGGTTGAAGGATTGGCTGGTTGGGTTGGAGGATTGGCTGGTTGGGTTGGAGGATTGGCTGGTTGGGATGGAGGATTGGCTGGTTGGGTTGTATGATTGGCTGGTTGGGTTGGAGGATTGGCTGGTTGGGTTGGAGGATTGTCTGGTTAGGTTGGAGGATTGGCTGTTTGGGTTGGAGGATTGGCTGGTTGGGTTGGGATTGGCTGGTTGGGTTGGAGGATTGGCTGGTTGGGTTGGAGGATTGGCTGGTTGGGTTGAAGGATTGGCTGGTTGGGTTGGAGGATTGGCTGGTTGGGTTGGAATTGGATGGTTGGTTTGGAGGATTGCTGGTTGGGTTGGAGGATTGGCTGGTTGGGTTGTAGGATTGGCTGGTTGGGTTGGAGGATTGGCTGGTTGGGTTGTAGGAAGGCTGGTTGGGTTGGAGGATTGGCTGGTTGGGTTGGAGGATTGACTGGTTGGGTTGGAATTGGATGGTTGGTTTGGAGGATTGCTGGTTGGGTTGGAGGATTGGCTGGTTGGGTTGTAGGATTGGCTGGTTGGGTTGGAGGATTGGCTGGTTGGGTTGGAATTGGATGGTTGTTTGGAGGATTGCTGGTTGGGTTGGAGGATTGGCTGGTTGGGTTGTAGGATTGGCTGGTTGGGTTGAAGGATTGGCTGGTTGGGTTGGAGGATTGGCTGGTTGGGTTGGAATTGGATGGTTGGTTTGGAGGATTGCTGGTTGGGTTGGAGGATTGGCTGGTTGGGTTGTAGGATTGGCTGGTTGGGTTGGAGGATTGGCTGGTTGGGTTGTAGGAAGGCTGGTTGGGTTGGAGGATTGGCTGGTTGGGTTGGAGGATTGGCTGGTTGGGTTGGAGGATTGGCTGGTTGGGTTGTATGATTGGCTGGTAGGGTTGTAGGATTGGCTGGTTGGGTTGTAGGAAGGCTGGTTGGGTTGGAGGATTGGCTGGTTGGGTTAGAGGATTGGCTGGTTGGGTTGGAGGATTGGCTGGTTGGGTTGTAGGAAGGCTGGTTGGGTTGGAGGATTGGCTGGTTGGGTTGTAGGAAGGTTGTAGCAAAGTTTCATTGTACCGAGAGTTCAGACAAAGTTTCATTGTACCGAGAGATCAGACAAAGTTTCATTGTACCGAGAGATCAGACAAAGTTTCAATGTAGTGACAGAGAGTTCAGGCAAGTTTTAATGTAGCGAACAAAGCCCTGCCTGGTTCCTAATTTAACTTTCTATTGTCTGAAATCAGGTCATTGAAAAGTTGGCTAGGTAACAGACAGATATTACTGACTTTTACTTTCGATTCTTATTATCAATAGTTTATTACAGTTGTTCTAAAATGCTGAACACGTGAACTTCATGTGTCAGTATTGGAAATCATTCCAAGACTAGAGGCTGAAATTGTGGGTAGGGGCTGAAATTGTGGGTAGGGGCTGAAATTGTGGGTAGGGGCTGAAATTGTGGGTAGAGGCATATTAGTGGTCCGGTCATGCACATATTGCAGACGTAGGTAATCCCCTCTGAACAGCAGCCATGAAAGTAGGACGACCCTAACAGGCAGATAAAAAGTGATGCCTCAGAGATTGGAGATCACATTTGGCAGGAATGCAGACCAAAAGTGTTTGAAGAATTCGATGCCCTAACTCTATTAGTGGTCATTTTAGGGAGCCAAATAGAGGATGGTCGAAACATAGGAAGGTTGATGGCTTCATGCTATTGTCTCTACCTGACCGTGATTGACTGACACTAGTTAGTGTCTCTACCTGACCGTGATTGACTGACACTAACTATTGTCTCTACCTGACCGTGATTGACTGACACTAACTATTGTCTCTTCCTGACCGTGATTGACTGACACTAACTATTGTCTCTTCCTGACCGTGATTGACTGACACTAACTATTGTCTCTACCTGACCGTGATTGACTGACACTAACTATTGTCTCTACCTGACCATGATTGACTGACACTAACTATTGTCTCTTCCTGACCTTGATTGACTGACACTAGTTATATTGTCTGAAGAAATCCTGTGTGTCTCAAAGTGGCCAGAAAATGAAACGCAAAAACCTTGTCAGAAGATGAATCAGCCACGCCTATAGCCAACACGCCACGCCTTTATTCAGCCACGCTTTCAACCAGCCACGCCTACAGCTAGCCACACCTACAACCAGCCACGCCTACGGCTAGCCACGCCTATAAGCAGCCACGTGAACTACCAACCACTCTTACAATCAACTGCACTCACCTGCCCATCAGCTCCATCAACCAAGTAACACCTGGACTGTTTATCCTTCCTCACGTACTCAAATTTGAGGTCTACCTGCATGGTCTCATCTAATTCACCTTTCGCCATCTTCCCTCTGCCATCCTCTAAGACATCTCTGCAATTATCGTCCGACACTCCTCGCGATTTTCCTTCACCTTGTACGTCCAACTTGTCACCACTGCCACCCGTGTCGACTCCTCGCATCTTCTGCCAGTCCATGCTGATCAGACTGGCCAGCTCAAGTCTCTCGGTGGTCTGACCTCTGACATCCTTCTCTACCAGATAGGAGGTAGTCAGAGCCAAGATGATCATCTCGTGACCTTGTAAGGGGCAGGTCACGAACATGGGTTCGCCGATCTCATCTTCCTCAACTAAATCAAGAGTAAACAACAAAATTGCTACACACAATCACAGCCAAGATCTGAGAATCGACAAGAAAATTGCTACACACAATCACAGCCAAGATCTGAGAATCGAGACACATGTAACCAGGAAAACATTACAACCTGGCCTGCTTAAAACAGTTGCTTAACAAATGAATTTATCTATTTCCCTCATGGATTAACTGTTCTGAAAATGAGTCCACCACAATCCTCTTGATGATTTAATGGGGTCTACTCCCATTGTGAGTCTGTGAATAAATTACTCGACAATTTAAAACAAAATATAATCTAAATTTGTGTACACGTGTTTTCTTTCATTAATAGCTGAAACCTGCCATGCTCCCTGCAGACATGTGTTTGAACCAATGATTTTACTCGAATTCAAGCTGAAGAATTTGAGTGACACAAAACTCGGAACAAAGTTGTCATTATGTTCACATGAAACTATTTCGTTTTTAAATGTAGGAATGGGAATGCTCGATTCTTCTCAAATATACCAACCATACTAACACGCAATGAATATATTCACATATCACTCTCACACACTTCTTGTTAGACAATTCACCGACTCGGAAATATGAAGGAAAGAATTGTTCTAGATATATAACATTAAATGTTAACTGCCATGTGCAACTTTTGTACTTTTTCAATAATAGTTTTCCAAATACAAGTGACCGTCTTGAGTTAGTCAACTTTGACTAAAAACAAAACCCCGTCACACAGATTGGAACCAGCGACCTAAGGATTGTTATCTATTCCAATACAGTCCTTTATCTGAGGAATTGTGATGTTTTGGGTCACACTGTGCTCGTCATGAAATTTGAATTTAAATGCGTATGTACCCGAGGGGCTTGACACGGACAAGAATAGGACCACTGCCACACAGAGATCTTGTCGTAAGAGGCGACTAACTGTATGACATAGCATAACACCGGCCATAGTTAGGCGGTTTGCTAAAAGCAGTACAGATGACGCCTAACCGACAGCGGGTCAACTTTGCTATAGTCTTTCAATTTATTAAGGTGGACTCGCACATCATTTAACAACCCTCCATAGTGGAGTAACAAGCTGCTCGAGCCTAGCCCGCTAAGCAGAACATCCTCCTCCAGGCAGCACCCATTCACATCAGAGATGGGCCCATCGCAGGTGTGTATGCTCCTGTAGAAATGCAGGTCGACTGATACTAAGCCTAAGATGTTAAGGACGACGTTATACTGTGACCGACTTACAAAACACCCTGCGAGAATTATATGATTTAGATTGTCCCGTAGGGCGTCAGTTATAAATGGGATACGGCTTAGTTTGATACATAAACCTGAGGAGAGGGGAAGGGGGATTGGGAGAGGGGATTGGGGGAAGAGGGATTGGGGAGGGGGGAGTCTCAGGGAAGGTGGATTGGGGGAGAGGGGAGGAGGGGGGTCTCAGGGAAGGTGGGTTGGGGATGGGGATTTGGGGGGGTTGTGCGGGAAGGAGTTGTGGGGGGATTGGGAGAAGGGGAGTTGGGAGGGAGGGGGGATAGGGGGGAGGAGAGTTGGGACGGAGGGGGATTGGGGGAGGGGATTGAGGAGATGGCTGTTGTGAGGGAAGGTAGTTGTGGGGGAAAGGGGGGTTGTGCGGGAAGGAGGATTGGGGGAGGGGGTTGGAGGAGGGGATGTGGGAAGGAGGATTGGGGAGGGGGATTGTGAGGGAAGGGGAGTTGTGGGGGAAGGGGGATTGTGAGGGAAGGGGGGGTGGGGTTCTGAGTGAAGGAGGAATGTGAAGAAAGGGGAGTTATGAGATAAGGGGAATTGTGAGGGAAGGGGATTGTGAGGGAAGGGGATTGTGAGGGAAGGGGAGTTGTGAGGGAAGGGACCAGGTGAACTATGCTTACCTTGGTCTGCTCTATGACAAGGACGAGCATGACCCACCCAAACAAACTTCTGCGAGTAATGGCTGAGTGGATGCACAGAAGGGCTACTGGTCGTCATGATGTCCGAGGGGGAAGATAACGAGAGAAGTGAGAGTGAGAGAAGTAATGAGACATAGAGTCAGCCTATTTGTACTACAATGAACACACACACGCACGCACGCACGCACCCACCCAACCCACGCACGCACGCACGCACGCACGCACGCGCACACACACACACACACACATGCACACACACACAAATGCACACACACACAAATGCACACACGCACACATGTATAATGAGATACATTTGTACTTCACAGAGAAAGAGAGATTTAATCAAACAGAGAGATTCATTTAAGAGCTAGAGAATGAAAAACATAAAGAGTCAACGCGTGTCAGTTATCGAGAAAGATAACGGGAGAAAGAGAGAGACTGCGGGGCAATGAGAGGTAGTCAATGGGCTACACAGAGTTGACTTTAACTTCCACGCAAGCCTCAGTCCTATTTCACTCACGTGAGGATGTAGTCACATAAGAAGATTTGATCGTGGAGGACCTGTCAGTCTGTGTTTCTAAGATTGGCCGGTCCAGCTTCGGTGAGCTTTGGTCTCCTGGCCAGAACACGCTGGGGTCTTGAGCAATTGTTTCAGGTCTGCTGATGATAGTTTGGTTGGTTCTCTGATTGAGCTCAGAGTTGGAGGAGTCCACCGCATCCTGTAATAGGCTTTCATCGTGTTCTACGTTGAGTTCTGGAATATGTTCAGAGAGAGCAGATCCTGTGGAGCCTGACAGGCAGTCTGTCACATTACTTTTGGTGGAGCCGACAGAATTTTGCTGCAGAATGGTGGTACATCTGTTAGGAGATGAACTGTTCCCATTTGGATCCATGTATTCCCTGAAGTTCGGCTTGTCCCCTCTCTCCGTGACATCTCCAGGTCTGGTGTTCGGCTTTTCCTCTCTCTCCGTGACGTTTGTAGGTCTGGTGTTCGGCTTGTCCCCTCTCTCCGTGACATCTCCAGGTCTGGTGTTCGGCTTGTCCCCTCTCTCCGTGACATCTGTAGGCCTGAAGTTCGGCTTGTCCCCTCTCTCCGTGACATCTGTAGGTCTGGTGTACGGCTTGTCCCCTCTCTCCGTGACATCTGTAGGCCGGCCAGCCGCCGGCTGGGTAGTGGTAGCCATAACAGGCTGAGCTGAGACTGGCCTCCGTATGTCAGCATAGCTCAGCTCACCAACCTCTGAGGTCTCTTCTTTTTCATCTACTGTCTCATCTTTCCTCATTTTCATCGTCGATTCAAGCTTGGGGCCCGAATATGCGCTTGGTGTAAGCTTGGTAGCGACTGAAACATTTCCTGTACTCTCTGACTCATCTTTCTTTCTGCCTCTCTGCGAGGATGGAGAACCTTCTGGTGTGGGAATCTTCTGGTTGAATATGTCTCTGTCGTGTATTGCCTGTGTTTGGATAGAGAGAAAGAACAATAGAAACAGTTTTTCTTTGCTGGAAATGTCAATCAGTACAGATCTTGATGTTACATTCTGTCTATCTTTTCTCTGTCCATCTTTTAATGTTATCCCCCAACAAATCATCTCATTCCCCTCTGACACGTTTGTCTTCCACTTTCCCATCCAGTATTGACTTGAGAAAAGTCTTATACCGTTTAATTAGCATCTTCAGTGTCAAGACTGGATACGTTCATCAATACCCTTTGACCCCCCACCCCACATTTCTCTATCAGTCCTTATGTGACCCAACAAGACTGGATTCGTTCATATGCCCACATTTTAAAAGTCTCAACCGTTTTCTCTAAGCATGGACTCATTGTCCATGTTTCTTTGCCATACATGTTACCTGCTGAATCTAATCTTGACCTTGTCAGTTATTTGGATGGAGGCCAGCCTACTGTTCATCTAATTCACTTAACAATCATCATTCTCTTCCAGGTTTCTTTCTCACACCATCCATCCCCGGAGGACTATATTTCCCAGAAAGGTTACACGCAGGACCTGATCTGACATTTCATGACCTATAGGTGACCTTGTGCAATCAGACAAGAAGGTACAGAACTCCACCAAAAGGTCCTGACACGGAAAACAAGGATCAAGACTGGATTGTAGTTTCACTAATGTGGGGGCTGTTGGATATAACCAGAGACACTACAGTCGGTTGGATGGTGAGGAGGTGAGAGGTGAGGATGTGTAGAAGTGGGAAGGTGATAAGGTGAGGAGGTGAGTAGATGATGAGGTGAGGAGGTCAGGAGATGAGGTGGTGAGGAGGTGAAGAGATGAGGAGGTGAGGACAGAACACTGGGGGTGGGTGGAACCAGGGATACTACAGTAGAATGGGAGGCGAGGATGTGAGGGGGTGCTGAGAAGCTGAGATCGTGAGGAGGTGAGGTAGTGAGGTGGTGAGGTAGTGAGGTGGTGAGGTGTTGAGAAGGAGAGGTGGTGAAGTGGTGAGGAGAGGACACTGGAGGTGGGTGGAACTAGGTGCACTACAGTCGGTTGGATGGTAAGGAGGTGAGGGGGTGAGGAGGTGAGGTGGGGAGGTGGTGAGGAGGTGACGAGAGGATACTGGGGGTGGGTGGAACCAGGGACACTACAGTAGAATGGGAGATGAGGAGGTGAGAAGGTAAGGTGGTGTGCAGGTGAGGAGGTCAGGAAGTGAGGAGAGGACACTGGTGGGGAGTGGAATCAGAGACACTGTAGTAGGTTATGAGGTGAGGAGAGGACACTGGTGGTGAGTGGAATCAGAGACACTGTAGTAGGTTGTGAGGTGAGGAGAGGATACTGGTATTGGATAGAACCAGGGACAGTACAGTAGAATGGGAGGTGAGGTGTTGAGGTGGCGAGCGGGTGAGAAGGTAAGGAAGTGAGGAGGTCAGGAAGTGAGGAGGTGAGGTGTTGAGGTGGCGAGCGGGTGAGGAGGTCAGGAAGTGAGGAGAGGACACTGGTGGTTGATAGATCGGCTCGCCAAGGGAAACCCCTGCTCTTCTACCTCCAGCCTGACCTTGAACCGACATGGCTGTGATCGGCTCACAACCAAAATGATGTTTTTAAAATTTGACCAATACATTAATTGGGGGGGGGGGGGGGGGTATTACTTGACCTTTCACCATCATTATCAATATCTTCCACACCACCATAGCTATCATCACCATGAATACAATAATTACCGATTCCACTATCGGCATCTCCTCCACAAACATCCTGACCACCACCACCAACCTCCATCTGCCTATGTGTGTCAAGTATTGACCAGCATGTTAATGTCCCCAAACGTTATATGTAGGCAGCAGTACAAGGAGCCAGAATGATGAGTCGTCCCATGACTAACCTGCAGCCAGTTGGGTCCATAGAGCGTCCTAAGTTGCTCAACCTCTCTCTTGGTCTGCAGCGCCTCCTCCCTTCTGTCGTTCCAGAGTTTCTCCAGGTGTTTGGGCACTGGTGCTGACCCTGGTAAATAGCAAGGTCAAGGTCAGTGATCGGATGAACTCAATGACCACGAGAATCATCATTAGAATATCATTCTCATTAACTCCCATACAATCGATCAATCAATCAGTCAATAAATCAATCGATCGATCAATCAATCAATCGACCAATCAATCAATCAATGAATCAATCAATCAAAACTATCCAGGTCCACGAAGAGCACAAGCCTTCAACAAATCCACGTTAGCCCTCCTGTCCAAGGCCACCCGGCCAGTTCTGTGCTAACCAATCAGCTCTGCCTTTGTCTCGAGCACTCTCTCTTCATGTTTGTTTTGGTCTGTCTCAACTTCTCTTACCTTGGGCATTCCAGAATAGAGACTGTCGTGTAATGTTATCAGCTAGTTTCCTTTGTGGTTGTCCTCGTACGTCATGTTCCCTTGATATCTGTGACTTTCTCCTGACATCATGTTCCCTTGATATATGTGACCTTCTCCTGACGTCATGTTCCCTTGATGTCTGTGACTTTCTCCTGACGTCATGTTCCCTTGATGTCTGTGACTTTCTCCTGACGTCATGTTCCCTTGATGTCTGTGACCTCCTCCTGACCTCATGTCAAACTGATATTATATGTTCAACAATTTTATCAGTTTAGCTGTCTAGTCTGTGTAGCAACTATTCTCCCAGAGCCCTGTCTGTGTAGCAACTATTCTCCCAGAGCCCTGTCTGTGTAGCAACTATTCTATCGGAGCCCTGTCTGTGTAGCTACTATTCTCGCAGAGCCCTGTCTGTGTAGCAACTATTCTATCGGAGCCCTGTCTGTGTAGCAACTATTCTCCCAGAGCCCTGTCTGTGTAGCAACTATTCTCCCAGAGCCCTGTCTGTGTAGCAACTATTCTATCGGAGCCCTGTCTGTGTAGCAACTATTCTATTGGAGCCCTGTCTGTGTAGCAACTATTCTATCGGAGCCCTGTCTGTGTAGCAACTATTCTCCTAGAGCCCTGTCTGTGTAGCAACTATTCTATCGGAGCCCTGTCTGTGTAGCAACTATTCTATCGGAGCCCTGTCCGTGTAGCAACTATTCTCCCAGAGCCCTGTCTGTGTAGCAACTATTCTATCGGAGCCCTGTCTGTGTAGCAACTATTCTCCCAGATCCCTGTCTGTGTAGCAACTATTCTATCGGAGCCCTGTCTGTGTAGCAACTATTCTCCCAGAGCCCTGTCTGTGTAGCAACTATTCTATCGGAGCCCTGTCTGTGTAGCTACTATTCTCGCAGAGCCCTGTCTGTGTAGCAACTATTCTATCGGAGCCCTGTCTGTGTAGCAACTATTCTCCCAGAGCCCTGTTTGTGTAGCAACTATTCTCCCAGAGCCCTGTCTGTGTAGCAACTATTCTATCGGAGCCCTGTCTGTGTAGCAACTATTCTCCTAGAGCCCTTTCTGTGTAGCAACTATTCTATCGGAGCCCTGTCTGTGTAGCAACTATTCTATCGGAGCCCTGTCTGTGTAGCAACTATTCTCCCAGAGCCCTGTCTGTGTAGCAACTGTTCTATCGGAGCCCTGTCTGTGTAGCTACTATTCTCGCAGAGCCCTGTCTGTGTAGCAACTATTCTATCGGAGCCCTGTCTGTGTAGCAACTATTCTCCCAGAGCCCTGTCTGTGTAGCAACTATTCTCCCAGAGCCCTGTCTGTGTAGCAACAATTCTATCGGAGCCCTGTCTGTGTAGCAACTATTCTATCGGAGCCCTGTCTGTGTAGCAACTATTCTCCCAGAGCCCTGTCTGTGTAGCTACTATTCTCCCAGAGCCCTATCTGTGTAGCAACTATTCTCCCAGAGCCCTGTCTGTGTAGCAACTATTCTATCGGAGCCCTGTCTGTGTAGCAACTATTCTATCGGAGCCCTGTCTGTGTAGCAACTATTCTCCTAGAGCCCTGTCTGTGTAGCAACTATTCTATCGGAGCCCTGTCTGTGTAGCAACTATTCTATCGGAGCCCTGTCTGTGTAGCAACTATTCTATCGGAGCCCTGTCTGTGTAGCAACTATTCTCCCAGAGCCCTGTCTGTGTAGCAACTATTCTCCCAGAGCCCTGTCTGTGTAGCAACTATTCTATCGGAGCCCTGTCTGTGTTGCAACTATTCTCCCAGAGCCCTGTCTGTGTAGCAACTATTCTCCCAGAGCCCTGTCTGTGTAGCAACTATTCTCCCAGAGCCCTGTTTGAGTAGCAACTATTCTCCCAGAGCCCTGTCTGTGTAGCTACTATTCTCCCAGAGCCCTGTCTGTGTAGCAACTATTCTCACAGAGCCCTGCCTGTGTAGCAACTATTCTATCGGAGCCCTGTCTGTGTAGCAACTATTCTCCCATAGCCCTGTCTGTGTAGCAACTATTCTATCGGAGCCCTGTCTGTATAGCTACTATTCTCCTAGAGCCATGTCTGTGTAGCTACTATTCTCCCAGAGCCCTGTCTTTGCCTGTCTCAGCTGTTTTCCAATGGTCTCTGATCTCTTTAGTTCGATCCTGTTCAATATTTCCCCAGGCTCTGGTCTAATGTCCCTATAATCTGTACACTTGCAGATCTCGCTTCTTTGGCAACTTGACTACATAGCTTACCTTTCAGTGCAATTGGATTCTTTATCTGTCCCAAACTGTACCAAGTAATTTGTATACTTTCTCTGTTCAAGTGTCAATTTATACTTTTATTTCTCCTACTGAGATACCATATGGGCCAGTGGCTTGACCATCTCTCCGGCTTTCCTCATTTCTATTTTGCTTCCCTTCTCGCAATTATTCTGCAGCTCATTGTTTGTCTATTTGTCCGTCTGTGTGTCCGTCCGTCCGTCTGTCTGCTGATTGTCTGGGAGGTCTTGTTGACCTGGTCTACTTAAAAGTTCTTCGAAATGATCTCACACCAACTCTTTCTTTCTCTCTCTCTCTTTCCCTCTCTACCCCTTTCTCTCTCTCTCTCTCTCTCTCTCTCTCTCTCTCTTTGTCTCTATCTCTCTTTCTATCTCTTTCTCTCCCGGCCTTGTCAAATCATTAAAATATATTCGATAGTTTCTTTGGTTGCTCTTTCTCACTTGTTTGTTTACATCTGTGCATATTTCCTCAGCTTTGTCTAAAGATTTGTCTTGAATTTTGTTTCTGTTCAAATCAGCCTTTACCATTTTTCTTTAATTTACATGGGCTATGCACTGGTGTCATGTGTGTTGGGAACTGGCTCTCAGAATTCCCAAGAACATGTCGACAAGCCTTGTGCAAGGTATATTCTGTTTCTTGTAGTTTCTGTAACATCCAGTATCCTGTTTCTTCTAGTTTCTGTAACATCCAGTATCCTGTTTCTTCTAGTTTCTGTAACATCCAGTATCCTGTTTCTTGTAGTTTCTGTAACATCCAGTATCTTGTTTCTTCTAGTTGCTGTAACATCCAGTATCCTGTTTCTTGTAGTTGCTGTAACATCCAGTATCCTGTTTCTTCTAGTTTCTGTAACATCCAGTATCCTGTTTCTTCTAGTTTCTGTAACATCCAGTATCCTGTTTCTTCTAGTTTCTGTAACATCCAGTATCCTGTTTCTTGTAGTTTCTGTAACATCCAGTATCTTGTTTCTTCTAGTTGCTGTAACATCCAGTATCCTGTTTCTTCTAGTTTCTGTAATATCCAATACCTGCTCCGTATCGCGACCGTTGCATGCTTGCTGTTTAATGTGTCAGGTTGGGGCTACTTTGAGCAACAGTCAAAAAGTCTGGCCCAACTCTGACTTTTCATGAAAATAAACGAGGCTGTGGAACCAGCTGTAAACAAGCACCTGACTTCATGCAAGTGCCTTTTACGTATCTATGTTTATCAATTATTTAGCTGTGCACAAGCTTCCTGTGAGATTGTGAGCTTTAATAAGGACCCTATAGCTCATTTAGACAGAAGGGGAAAATGACTTTAACTGTTCATGTGTCCCACGTCTTTCCCTCCCCTAGCACTCTGACCAGCCCCAGCCCTTTCCTCTCGTGGCCATCTGGTTGCATATCCTGGCTATAGTACATCACTCCATAACTGTTCCTGTAACATACTGGTGTGTGTCCCACCCAGTCCACCGTTATACCTGGCTTCGTGTCCCCCTACACCCCCCCTTCAGGCGGCTACCCTCATACCTGGCCTCGTGTCCCCCTCCACGCCCCTCTCCAGGAGGCTACCCTCATACCTGGCCTCATATCCCCCTCAACGCCCCCCTCCAGGCGGCTACCCTCATACCTGGCCTCGTGTCCCCCTCCACGCCCCCTCTCCAGGCGGCTACCCTCATACCTGGCCTCGTGTCCCCCTCCACGCCCCCTCTCCAGGCGGCTACCCTCATACCTGGCCTCGTGTCCCCCCCCCCCTCTAGACACTACCCTCATACCTGGCCTCGTGTCCCCCTCCACGCCCACCCTCCAGGCGGCTACCCTCATACCTGGCCTAGTGTACCCCCCCCCCTCTAGACACTACCCTCATACCTGGACTCGTGTCCCCCCTCCAGGCGGTTACCCTCATACCTGGCCTCGTGTCCCCCTCCACCCCCTCCCTCCAGGCGGCTACGCTCATACCTGGCCTCGTGTCACCCCTTCCAGACGGCTACCCTCATACCTGGCCTCGTGTCACCCCTTCCAGACGGCTACCCTCATACCTGGCCTCGTGTCACCCCTTCCAGACGGCTACCCTCATACCTGGTCTCGTGTCACCCCTTCCAGACGGCTACGCTCATACCTGGCCTCGTGTCCCCCTCCACGCCCCCTCTTCAGGCTGCTACCCTCATACCTGGTCTCGTGTCCGCCTTCACCCCACAGACCCCCCCCCCCTCCAGGCGGCTACCCCCATACCTGGCCTAGTGTACCCCCCCCCTCTAGACACTACCCTCATACCTGGCCTCGTGTCCCCCCTCCAGGCGGTTACCCTCATACCTGGCCTCGTGTCCCCCCTCCAGGCGGTTACCCTCATATCTGGCCTCGTGTCCACCCCCCCCCCCTCCTCCAAGCGGCTACCCTCATACCTGGCCTCGTGTTCTCCACCCCCTTCAGGCGGCTACCCTCATACCTCGCCTCGTGTCCCCCCTCAACCCCCCCTCCCAGATGGCTACCCTCATACCTGGTCTCGTGTCCCCCACCCCCTCCAAGCGGCTACCCTCCTACCTGGCCTCGTGTCCTGGCTGTAGTAAACCTCTCCGTCAATGTCCCTGTCAATGATTGGTGTATGCCTCGCCTTAAGCCTCTTATATTTGCTTCGCCTTCCAGGTCTCCGTGATGAGCCTTCTCTACTGGAATGTGTATTTCTGATTATAACAACTGAGTCCCTAATCAAGAGCAACAAAAGCATACAAACAAATAGGAATCAGTTTCATATCGCTAACATGACAAAACAAACAAAGATAATTAATTACAACAACCAAGAGTTCGTTCCAGAGCAACAGGTCTTTGACAGGGACAACATGACGTCTTCCCCAGGGACAACATGACGTCTTCCACGTGGACAACATGACGTCTTCCACGTGGACCACATGACGTCTTCCACAGGGACAACATGACGTCTTCCACGTGGACAACATGACGTCTTCCACAGGGACAACATGACGTCTTCCCCAGGGACAACATGAAGTCTTCCACCGGGACAACATGAAATCTACCACAGGGACAACATGAAGTCTTCGACAGGGACAACATGAAGTCTTCGACTGTGAGAACATGAAGTCTTCGACCGGGACAACATGACATTTAACATCAAACCAAAAGAATTGAACCGTTTCAGTCATTACAACTGCTTGGTTACAGGATTAACTTCAGCTCTCATTTGTGAACAAAATGTAGGTGCTTACGTCTGGTCAACTTTGGATGAAGGTTTTAGCCAATTTTGGATGAAGGTTTTAGCCAATTTTGGATGAAGGTTTTAACCAATTTTGGATGAAGGTTTTAGCCAACTTTGGATGAAGGTTTTAGCCTACTTTGATGAAGGTTTTAGCCAACTTTGGATGACGGTTTTAATCAATTTTGGATGAAGGTTTTAGCCAATTTTGGATGAAGGTTTTAGCCAATTTTGGATGAAGGTTTTAGCCAATTTTGGATGAAGGTTTTAACCAATTTTGGATGAAGGTTTTAGCCAACTTTGGATGAAGGTTTTAACCAATTTTGGATGAAGGTTTTAGCCAACTTTGGATGAAGGTTTTAACCAATTTTGGATGAAGGTTTTAGCCTACTTTGATGAAGGTTTTAGCCAACTTTGGATGACGGTTTTAATCAATTTTGGATGAAGGTTTTAACCTACTTTGGATGAAGGTTTTAGCCAACTTTGGATGAAGGTTTTAGCCAACATTGGATGAAGGTTTTAGCCTACTTTGGATGAAGGTTTTAGCCAACTTTGGATGAAGGTTTTAGCCAATTTTGGATGAAGGTTTTAGCCAACTATAGATGAAGGTTTTAGCCAATTTTGGATGAATGTTTTAGTCAACTTTGGATGAATGTTTTAGCCAAAGACCAATCTCTTGTTGCTTATATTAGAATCCGTGATTATCAGTAACGTACATAATTTTCATCAGGTTCAGACCCTTCTGCAGCGTTGAAAAGTATTTCAAACACCCCGCTCCGTCCCGCTCCTCCCCCCTCCCTCCCATTGAAAATGGCTTCCATTCAACCAAAGCTAAACGATTAACGAAGTGGTTGCTAATGTTCTAGTCTTGATCCAACAATGTACTAACATGTACCAGCAAATGACTCTACGTACGCCCAGGTAATGGACTTCTAACTCTATACACGACAGCACAGACAGAAAAACAGGAAGACGACAAGGAGGGAAGAGAAGAACAGGAAGACGACAAGGAGGGAAGAGAAGAACAGGAAGACGACAAGGAGGGAAGAGAAGAACAGGAAGACGACAAGGAGGGAAGAGAAGAACAGGAAGACGACAAGGAGGGAAGAGAAGAACAGGAAGTAAAATAAGAACAAAAAAGGAAAAAGCAGCAAAAGAAAAGAAAAGAAAACGAAAAAGAAGATGAAGAAGATGGAGGAGAAGAAGAGGAAGAAGAGGAAGATGAAGAAGATGGAGGAGAAGAAGAGGAAGAAGAGGAAGATGAAGAAGATGGAGAAGAAGAAGAGGAAGAAGAGGAAGATGAAGAAGATGGAGGAGAAGAAGAGGAAGAAGAGGAAGATGAAGAAGATGGAGGAGGAGAAGAGGAAGAAGAGGAAGATGAAGAAGATGAAGAAGATGAAGAAGATGGAGGAGAAGAAGAGGAAGAAGAGGAAGATGAAGAAGATGAAGAAGATGGAGGAGAAGAAGAGGAAGAAGAGGAAGATGAAGAAGATGAAGAAGATGGAGGAGGAGAAGAGGAAGAAGAGGAAGATGGAGGAGAAGAAGAGGAAGATGAAGAAGAGGAAGAAGAAGAAGAGGAAGAAGAAGAAGATGGAGGAGAAGAAGAGGAAGAAGAGGAAGATGAAGAAGATGAAGAAGATGGAGGAGGAGAAGAGGAAGAAGAGGAAGATGGAGGAGAAGAAGAGGATGGAGGAGGAGAAGAGGAAGAAGAGGAAGAAGGAGGAGAAGAAGAGGAAGAAGACGAAGAGTAGGGTAAGAAGTACAAGAGTAATCAAGAGAGGAAATATATCAGGAAGATCAAGAAGAAGAAGGAATATAAGAGGAAGAAGCAGAGAATGAACAAATGAAGAGAGAAAGGAGGACAGACGATAAAGTAGATGTGAAAAGATAAAAGAAAGAAGAAAAGCTGGAGGACATGAATATGTAGGGGAGTAGAGGATGAATTCAGTGGGAGGAGGAGCGGGAAGAGGGGAGGAGAGATGAGGTGGGAGGCGATAGTTGGGGAGGGGAGGGAAGATTAGGTGGATGGGGGGAGTTGAAGGGAAAAGGGTAGTTGATGTGTGATGAATTGACGGAGGCATTTGGGAGGAGTATTGTGCGATGTTGAGGATGTAGGAGGAGAAAATGACAAGAAGAGATGAGGAAGGCGTTGAATGGAGACTTGAGGGGTAGTTGTTGAGGGGTGAATTATCATCTATCTGTATATCCATCCATCCATCCATCCATCCATCAATCTAATCTATCTATCTATCTATCTATCTATCTATCTATCTATCTATCTATCTATCTATCTATCTATCTATCTATCTATCTATCTATCTATCTATCTATCTATCTAACTATCTATCTATCTATCCATCCATCCATCCATCAATCTGATCTATCTATCTATCTATCTATCTATCTATCTATCTATCTATCTATCTATCTATCTATCTATCTATCTATCTATCTATCCATCCATCCATCCATCCATCCATCCATCCATCCATCCATCCATCCATCCATCCATCCATCCATCAATCTGATCTATCTATCTATCTATCTATCTATCTATCTATCTATCTATCTATCTATCTATCTATCTATCTATCTATCTATCTATCTATCTATCCATCCATCCATCCATCCATCCATCCATCCATCCATCCATCCATCCATCCATCCATCCATCCATCTATCTATCTATCTATCTATCTATCTATCTATCTATCTATCTATCTATCTATCTATCTATCTATCTATCCAACAGACACAATCGCTGTTCAACGAACCTGCCAATTTCTGTAACAGAACCAGAAACCGAGGAGACGCCTCTGTCATAGCCTGTCCTGACGGATCTGTTGGCGTCAAACTGAGCTTTGATGTGTGTGAAGTACTGTTGGTGGTTAAGTAGAGTCATTGGTAGCAAGAGATAATAAACACATCACATCATTCCCCATGTCATCATTCATCATGTCATCATTCCCCATGTCATCATTCCCCAAGTCATCATTCCCCAAGTCATCATTCCCCATGTCATCATTCACCATGTCATCATTCCCCATGTCATAATTTCCCAATTCATCATTCACCATGTCATCATTCACCATGTCATCATTCACCATGTCATCATTCCCCATGTCATCATTTCCCAATTCATCATTCCCCATGTCATCATTCACCATGTCATCATTCACCATGTCATCATTCACCATGTCATCATTCCCCATGTCCTCATTCCCCATGTCCTCATTACCCAAGTTATCATTTCCCATGTCATCATTCCTCATCTCATCATTCCCCATGTCATCTCTCCTGCTGGCATAGATCTCTTCTCTCAGACATCCTATCTCTCCTGCTGGCATAGATCTCCTCTCAGACATCCCATCTCTCCTGCTGGCATAGATCTCTTCTCTCAGACATCCCATCTCTCCTGCTGGCATAGATCTCTTCTCTCAGACATCCCATCTCTCCTGCTGGCATAGATCTCTTCTCTCAGACATCCCATCTCAAACTGTGTAATGCACTATTACTGGTCTTGGAAAAAGACCAAGGCTTACATTGATAGCACAAAGATGATATACAAATATCACGCTAGTACACCATGTCCTACTGGTACAACATGTCACACGGGTACAACATGTCACACTGGTACAAGCAAGAACCACAGCTATCAAATTTCCTGGAGAGGAAACCAACAATGTTTCAGGTTCAAGCCAAAGTTTATTTGTTTGGCTCGTTTCTTGTCAGTGGTATGTGTGAGAGCAGTAAAGCTCTCATTGTGCGAGGTACTGGCTGGGAAAAGGTCAAAAGGGAAATCCCTGAAGACTGGTAACTCTCAAGAGCCACTTAGGTAACAGTACATCGTGCTGTGAGGTAAAAGTGCATCGTGCTATAAGGTAAAAGTACACCGTGCTGTAAGGTAAAAGTTTATCGTGCTGTAAGATAAAATTCATCGTGCTGTAAGATAAAAAAGCACCGTGCTGTAAGGTAAAAGAGCACCGTGCTGTAAGGTCAAAGTGCATCGTGTTGTAAGGTAAAAGTACATCGTGCCGTAAGGTAAAAGTACACCGTGCTGTAAGGTAAAAGAGCACCGTGCTGTAAGGTCAAAGTACATCGTGCTGTAAGGTCAAAGTACATCGTGATGTAAGGTAAAAGAGCATCGTGCTGTAGTGCCAGCAACTTTGCTGCATACCCGTGAAACGTGAAAGACAGCTTAAACATTTTCACTTGACCATGTCTACGTAGGCGTCCCATGTTTGGGTGGCTGGGGACAGGTTCGGGTGGCTGGGGACAGGTTCGGGTGGCTGGGTCTGGGTTCGGGTGGCTGGGCTCAGGTTCGGGTGGCTGGGCTCAGGTTCGGGTGGCTGGGCTCAGGTTCGGGTGGCTGGGCACAGGGCCTAGCTCTGAAATTCTTAACAAGACTAACATGTTGATCAGCCATACACTTCTGCAGAAATCCCAGATAAGATGGATGGAACATTTTGGCCGTGAAATTGTTTAGAACAATGAAACACTCACAGATATTTCCGTGGTTGTCAGTCTCCACTTGTCCAGCTCAAACTAAAACAAACAAAAAACAAACTTGAAACAGTTTCAGCAAACGGCTAACTTATTGTCCATAATGTGCTGCAGTATCAATGAATGGAAACACTGTGATGTAACATGTGACCCAATGCCCTGTGTACATTTCAAGTTGTAGTTGTTGAGCTGTTCTCGTCAGAGTTATGTGTGTGTTGTTTTATGTGTGTTGTGTGTGTTGTGTGTGTGTGAGTCTGGGTGTGTGTGTGCATGGATATATGCGTGTGGGTCATTGTGTTCTCTGTGGGTCTGTGTTCTGTGTGTGAGTGTGTGTTTGGGTGGGTCATTGTGTTCTCTGTGGGTCTGTGTTCTGTGTGTGAGTGTGTGTTTGGGTGGGTCATTGTGTTCTCTGTGGGTCTGTGTTCTGTGTGTGAGTGTGTGTTTGGGTGGGTCATTGTGTTCTCTGTGGGTCTGTGCTTGTGTGCGAGTGTGTGTTTGGGTGGGTCATTGTGTTCTCTGTGGGTCTGTGCTTGTGTGTGAGTGTGTGTTTGGGTGGGTCTGTGTTCTCTGTGGGTCTGTGCTTGTGTGTGAGTGTGTATTTGGGTGGGTCATTGTGTTCTCTGTGGGTCTGTGCTTGTGTGTGAGTGTGTGTTTGGGTGGGTCATTGTGTTCTCTGTGGGTCTGTGCTTGTGTGTGAGTGTGTGTTTGGGTGGGTCTGTGTTCTCTGTGGGTCTGTGCTTGTGTGTGAGTGTGTGTTTGGGTGGGTCTGTATGTGAATGTGTATCCATTCACTTTTTGCTGCCTTGGATAAAGTGGTAAGGTCCAGAAAGTACTAGGCACCAAGTAACCAGTGTCCTTTCTCGCTGTCTTCCCTGTCTGCTAGGTACCCACATATAGTTAGGGTAGACCGCCTTACATGAAGCCTGTCTCCGAGCATTTTAGTGATGGTTGCAGCAAAGACAGAGATCTCGCCTAGGGAGGTGGGTGGGGGGGGGGGGGGGGAGGGGGGCGGAGGGCCATATCTCTCGTCATCGTCAGTGCTGCAAATGATTAGAATAATGTGTTCTCCTACGTTGGTGGTCGAAGACACGTGCTGTGTTGGACCTGGGCTTCTCCATCGACTGAGGAGGTTAGTCCTTTACCTGGACATGGTAGAGGCCAGAAGCAGGCCTCATCCCTCATGCATGCACAACATGCCAATCATCGAGTTGTCTCCAACATCCATAGTAAGTATATGTTGAAAGCCTCTACATCTGAGACTAGAAGAGAGGCAACACAGGGTAGAAAAGGGGAAAAATAAGGTAGAAGAGGCGCAACATAGGGTAGAAAAAGGAACAACACAGGGCAGAAAAGGGGCATCACAGGGTAGAAGGGCAACACAGGGCAGAAGAGGGGCAACACAGGGTACAAGAGAGGCAACACAGGGTAGTAGAGAGGCAACATAGGGTAGAGTAGGGGCAACACAGGGCGAAAGAAGGGCAACACTGGGTAGAAGAGGGGCAACACAGGATAGAAGGGCAACACTGGGTAGAAGAGAGGCAACATAGGATAGAAGGGCAACACATGGAAGAAGAGGGGCAACATAGGATAGAAGGGCAACACTGGGTAGAAGAGAGGCAACATGGTAGACAAGGGCAGCACAGCGTAGACGAGGAAGATATCGTGCAACAATACAGCGCAACGCCGGCGAGACGAAAGACACTTGTCTTAAGACAAAACGTTTCATCTCCACACATCGGGTTAGACAGATCTAGTCAATAAAACTGACACTTTCATTCTAAGCATATCAACATTTATGTAGGTCTGATTGATGTAGGTCTGATTGATGTAGGTCGGATCAATGTAGGGCTGATTGATATAGGTTTGATTGATGTAGGTTTGATTGATGTAGGTATGATTGATGTAGGTTTGATTGATGTAGGTCTGATTGATCTAGTTCTGATTGATCTAGTTCTGATTGATGTAGGTCTGATTGATGCAGGTCTGATTAATGTAGGCTTGATTGGTGTAGGGCTGAATGATGTAGGTCTGATTGATGTACGTTTGATTGGTGTAGGTCTGATTGATGTAGGTTTGATTGGTATAGGGCTGATTGATGTAGGTTTGATTGATGTAGGTCTGATTGATGTAGGTTTGATTGGTGTAGGTCTGATTGATGTAGGTTTGATTGGTGTAGGGCTGATTGATGTAGGTCTGATTGATGTAGGTTTGATTGGTGTAGGGCTGATTGATGTAGGTCTGATTGATGTAGGTTTGATTGGTGTAGGTCTGATTGATGTAGGTTTGATTGGTGTAGGGCTGATTGATGTAGGTCTGAAAAACATCTCGTTATTTAGTCTGGATCGATCTTGATTGGTCTCTGACTGGCAGAACAATTAGAGCGCCTCTTTCTTGTAGCAAACATTTCTTGGGCTGGCTCACACATAAACCTGCTACAGCACAATCATTCTGTAAATGCATACCTAATGGATGTTAAGAAAGACACGACAGCGAGGAAGTGAACTAGTTACTCCACTTCACACTAAACAGTTGAGAACCCATAAACTGAAACCTCCAACACGGATGTCACCTTGGGCTACAGGTACACCTAGACATTTAAGAGATGTACGAGTACTGTTACTTGAGACACTGACCACACGCCACTCTAAGCTTGAGACGCTGACCACACGACACTATAAGCTTGAGGTGCTGACCACACGACACTATAAACTTGAGGCGCTGACCACACGACACTATAAGCTTGAGACACTGACTACACAACACTGCAAGTTTGAGGAGCTGACCACACGACACTGCAAAACTTGAGGCGCTGACCACACGACACTAAGGTTGGGGCGCTGACCACACGATACTCTAAGGTTGAGTCGCTGACCACACGACACTCTAAGGTTGAGGCGCTGACCAAACGACACTATAAGCTTGAAGCGCTGACCACACGACACTCTAAGCCTGAGGCGCTGACCACACGACCCCAACACTGCTACCTACCGCTTGTCATTACCTGAACCGTGGCTGCACGAGGACACAAACTGGCCGCTGTCAGCTGTCTGTGAAGTCGGTGATAGAACAACGGGTTGCCATCCAAGTGTAACTAGAATAAATACAGAATATGAAATATTGGAGTCAACATTTATAAATGTTCTGTAACGTATGCCTGTGTAGGAATAATAAATGTTCGCTGGGATAACAAGTAAACTCAAACGTTACTTATTGATGGATGGGAAGAATAATCCGTTTCTTACATGCTTTCTGAATTTCATACTTCTATTTTCTATTTACTTCTAATATGTGGTGTAGAGTCTTCTACAGTGGGGTGTATGGTCTTTTCTCTTCTTCTTGTTGTTGATACTATTTGCTGGATGAGGTAGACGGTCCAATGCCCAAACCTGTTATTTCAACTCTTACGACTGCTGTCAGTTTTCATTGATGCCGTAACTGACCCTGGAACTGGCGTGGGCTAACGTTTGTCATTCTATATGTTGACTTCCTGTCTTAGATTAAACATAAGAGCAAGGAAGTGATAGTCAAACTGTATAAAGCTTTAGTTAGACCTAGATTGGAGTACTGTGTACAGGTGTGGAGTCCTTATCATAGAGGGGATATAAACATGCTGGAAAGGATACAGCAAAGAGCGACAAAGCTGATAGTGGGATTCCAGAATTACAGTTACGAGGAAAGACTCAGAAACACCGGTTGACTTTTGTATTCTGACTTCTTGTTTGCTTCGTGTATGTTTTGTGGCCGTTTATTATTAAAATACAAGGGCGTAGCGGATGGCCGAGCTGTTTGAGCTTTTGACCATAAGAACACACGTTCAGGACCTTGGAAAGGGATAGGTGTTTTCTTTTCGTATGCACAATATAACCTACTCTGTACAGTTCTCGGCGACTGCTGGAGCAAGCGGCATTATTTCCTCAGCCCTAAAATTTCTCCTAATATTGCTCTCTTCCATCCAGTAATGTTATTCCGTATTGGCTCTACCCATGTGAATGGCTGTACATCACATGCAATACTTGAAATCCTGGTAACAATATGTTGCCGGGTAGGTGACGGCGTCGGCTATCTGTTGCATGAATGTGAAAACTTCCTACGGCTTGCGAGGACTGGGAGAAGACACAACTAATTTGGATTGATTTCTGGCAGATCTGTAATATCCTGGTCACGTGGACCATTTTTACATCTTCGTGTTTTAGAGTTAGGATATCTTTCTGGCTGGAAGTTAAGTTACGACATCTAATACTTGACGTTAAGAGTTACGACATCTAATATTTGAGGTTACGAGTTACAACATCTAATACTTGACGGTAAGAGTTCGACATAAAAATTTCTAAAACTTATGAGAACAGTAAAACAAGATATTCATTTATTACAAAAGTATTTGTTTACAACATGATAAAAACCTGAACTAACTAAACAACAATCAATCTTTCTATCTCAGGGAATGTTAGCACGAGCTTGAATGGAATCCCTGGAACTATAAACCCAATTCGGTAGTCTACCCCAATATCTATGATATTCTATACAAAACTCGTTCTTCACTGATTAACCTATCTATTATGTAGTCACGTGTGCCCTCTGGCAGTTGGTGAAACACTTGATCGCTGGTGTCCGTCGGTCCTGCACTTGCGGGATAATATTTTCTACTTATTATTGTGGGGTTGATCTCGGAGGTTTCAAGTTACAACTCTTTCGATCAGGAGTTATTGCCGACCACTCTGATTCAGATAACGTTTTTCGATACAACATGCTGTGAGCAGACAACGAGCCAATCTGCGAGGTGCCAACTTGACACCTGTTTCCTGCGACCAGACATGAGAAGTCTCGCCCTAGCAGATCACCTCCAACTGGTGACTGTAACGACTACAGATAGGCTCATCTCCGAACTGCCACTAAAAGTGGACATATTTGTTCTTGTCTCCTTGACCATAAGGCACAAATGTAATTGGTCCTGGAGCCAAGTGAGACAGCCTTATAGATCCGTTCTCAAAAGCCATCTCTGTTTGACTATCTTAATTTTTATATATCCATTTTAGCCCTGCGTAAACCAAAATCTGGCAAAGATGGCGCCGTAACTGGCTGCGAGTCTACATTTCTCTACTGTTTTGGATCAGTATGGATGCCGCCAGACCACGGATTTGCCTGGAATTCACACTAGTCGACGACTTACACTTGTGTTCACGGATACGTGGAGTTGTTCTCCGTCTGGACTTGTTATTTCGTGTTTGTTTTTTTTTGGTGATTTCTTCCATCCGTTTATCCTGGTCTGGACGCCGGCTGAATGGCGCTACGCTTAAACTAGTTATACCTGTGTCGTATCTCACGGGTTAGTTCTTCCGGTTCACCTTCACGAATATTTTAGAATTTTAGATGCTACTATGATGAACTGAATACAGCTGGGGAGAGATTCCAGACTCACTCACACGCTGAGTGTTGTCCATACGACCTCTTGTGGTTATCGAAAAGGCACGACAAACTGCGTTAGATGCCTTCCCACCTTTCTACCCTGCGGGTTACATGTTTACGGAAAGGCTTCGGTGGTAACCCTGAAGCAAATTCTGCATCCTATGCTATCTCCAGTCGTCTCGATGAATGTCTTGCCACTGGCAAAAGGTAGCTTAGGCTCTGTGAGTGAGGTTGACAAAATGTAGCTTAGGCTCTGTGAGTGAGGTTGACAAAAGGCTCAGTTTCTTCCTCACTTTAATCCAAATCACCGCGCAAGTCACCCATTTCAGCGGACACAGCAGGAGATACGACTGTCCACACGGCTGAACAAAGAGAGTGGTCTTCATCACTTGTTATGGATGGACACAGCAAGAGATACGACTGTCCACACGGCTGAACAAAGAGAGTGGTCTTCATCACTTGTGATGGATGGACACAGCAAGAGATACGACTGTCCACACGGCTGAACAAAGAGAGTGGTCTTCATCACTTGTGATGGACAAAACTATCAAACCAAGATGACGGTTGTCACCAGTACTGTGTCACTTCCCTGCTGACTGGTCAGCCGTCAATTTTATTCAGCTACTTTCCCGATTAATCTCATTGACTCAAATGATCACTTGTCACTCTATTTGTGACAGCCTGTATTGCGATTCATTGTCTCTAACGTACCTTCTTATACCTGTTCACTTTAAATAATGGCTGTGTAAAGGTCATATTCCCAACAGACAAACCAGCGCCAACTCCTCCTAGTAAACACTGCTGCCTCTCTCCTGTTTCTAATTCTAACCCGGACCTGACAATGGCGTTGTTATAAAACAAATAAGTATAAAGACGTTAAGTTAAATCTACGTCCGTTTTAGATTAGGCACTTCTGCAAAGTTTTGTATCATCCGTGAATTGTGTAATCATGGATCTGATGTAATGTTCAAATGGTTTATACTAGCTGACCCGTACAGAACATCGGACCGTTATTTGGACTGAAAGAAACAATTACATTGATCTTTGTCATACTGTAAAACTTTGTGAATAAAAGGTAAGAAAATAAATTGTGAAATCAAATAAAAATACATTTTTTTATTATTTCATTTCAAAATTTGAACCATGAAACTGGAAAGCAGTGAGTACTGAAATAATTAGAAAATGTGTCGATAGTAAACAGTGATTGAAACCTTTTGGAAGACAATCCTCAAAATGAAAATAGAAATAAGTGTTAAAGATGACTTTAGCATCGTACATGACATTTATCTGACAAACTTATGATTCTACCAATGACACATCGCCGTATGTGGATGACACAAAAATTATCCTTTCTCGTGGAACGTAATACTATGTTTGCAATTCAGTCAATATTTTTAGCCATATATACATATAATGTGATTTTAGACAATGTAGTGATAAGATACAACAAATTTCATAATGAACTGGCTGCGCAATAAAGAGACTTATACAACAAACATCATAATGACTGGTTGCGCAATAAAGAGACTTATACAACAAACATCATAATGACTGGTTGCGCAATAAAGAGACTTATACAACAAACATCATAATGAACTGGCTACGCAATAAAGAGACTTATACAACAAACATCATAATGAACTGGCTACGCAATAAAGAGACTTATACAACAAACATCATAATGAACTGACTACGCAATAAAGAGACTTATACAACAAACATCATAATGACTGGTTGCGCAATAAAGAGACTTATACAACAAACATCATAATGACTGGTTGCGCAATAAAGAGACTTATACAACAAACATCATAATGAACTGGCTACGCAATAAAGAGACTTATACAACAAACATCATAATGAACTGACTACGCAATAAAGAGACTTATACAACAAACATCATAATGACTGGTTGCGCAATAAAGAGACTTATACAACAAACATCATAATGAACTGGCTTCGCAATAAAGAGACTTCATTTTTTTTTAAATTATGGAAAATAAACATGATACAAATTTCTAGAATAGAAAATCCGATTTGGTAAAGTGACTAATCTATATAAACTAAATCACTCAAATTGTTTTTTTATGAACAGAGAAAGAAAAAATTAATGTTATAGAATGTCTTAATGAACACAGTTTGTGATGTAACAATTCTCTGACACAGGAAACTTATTGAATTGCAACATATCTTCTTGGACATTAGCATATCTGTCATCAATACAGGTTAATATCTGATCATGGTCAAGGGAGTATGGAGTACTTTTATATTCAACGCAGGATTATTTTAATTCCCTAATAGTCCTATTTGAGGATGCATGGCGTAGGAGTGAAGCGGCCATTACACAATCACAACGTACCTGGTTCGAATCACGCTTGTGTCCAATTTGGCAGACATGGGTTTTTGTGTGCTCCTCCACGTAGGGAAAGTAATGGGAACCTACCGTAGAGCCCACTTGCCAAGAAACTTATAACAGTCAAATAGGTGGCGGTTGTAAGAACCCACATTAAGTAGAGGACATGCTGGTAGTGTGCACAAAGGACATGGTACTGACTTCTAGACCTTTCTGTAGTGTGCACAAAGTACATGGTACTGACTTCTAGACCTTTCTGTAGTGTGCACAAAGGACATGGTACTGACTTCTAGACCTTTCTGTAGTGTGCACAAAGTACATGGTACTGACTTCTAGACCTTTCTGTAGTGTGCACAAAGGACATGGTACTGACTTCTAGACCTTTCTGTAGTGTGCACAAAGTACATGGTACTGACTTCTAGACCTTTCTGTAGTGTGCACAAAGGACATGATACTGACTTCTAGACCTTTCTGTAGTGTGCACAAAGTACATGGCACTGACTTCTAGACCTTTCTGTAGTGTGCACAAAGTACATGGCACTGACTTCTAGACCTGTATGTAGTGTGCACAAAGTACATGGTACTGACTTCTAGACCTTTCTGTAGTGTGCACAAAGGACATGGTACTGACTTCTAGACCTTTCTGTAGTGTGCACAAAGTACATGGTACTGACTTCTAGACCTTTCTGTAGTGTGCACAAAGGATATGATACTGACTTCTAGACCTTTCTGTAGTGTGCACAAAGTACATGATACTGATTTCTAGACCTTTCTGAAGTGTGCACAAGGTACATGGCACTGACTTCTAGACCTGTATGTAGTGTGCACAAAGTACATGGTACTGACTTCTAGACCTTTCTGTAGTGTGCACAAAGTACATGGTACTGACTTCTAGACCTTTCTGTAGTGTGCACAAAGTACATGGTACTGACTTCTAGACCTTTCTGTAGTGTGCACAAAGTACATGGTACTGACTTCTAGACCTTTCTGTAGTGTGCACAAAGTACATGGTACTGACTTCTAGACCTTTCTGTAGTGTGCACAAAGTACATGGTACTGACTTCTAGACCTTTCTGTAGTGTGCACAAAATACATGGTACTGACTTCTAGACCTTTCTGTAGTGTGCACAAAATACATGGTACTGACTTCTAGACCTTTCTGTAGTGTGCACAAAATACATGGTACTGACTTCTAGACCTTTCTGTAGTGTGCACAAAGTACATGGTACTGACTTCTAGACCTTTCTGTAGTGTGCACAAAGTACATGGTACTGACTTCTAGACCTTTCTGTAGTGTGCACAAAGTACATGGTACTGACTTCTAGACCTTTCTGTAGTGTGCACAAAGGACATGGTACTGACTTCTAGACCTTTCTGTAGTGTGCACAAAGTACATGGTACTGACTTCTAGACCTTTCTGTAGTGTGCACAAAGTACATGGTACTGACTTCTAGACCTTTCTGAAGTGTGCACGCTTGGTTTGCTGTCCCAATATACCGGGTTCGAAATTACGTCATGTTCGGTTAGACTGTGCATGTCAGGTATTTTAGTCGCTATGGGCACTTCACGTTCAGTTTGACTCGGCATGTCAGGGAATTTAGTCGGTATGACAACTTGTCCACGTACAGAAAGCATTGGCAAAACTACTGTACTGCAAAACTGTCATAGCGGAACATGTACAACAACACATCACAAACAGATGCACAGATGTCTTCTATACACTGGCCAGACATCCTGGTATCGCTCTAAGGACTACGGTCTGTGGGGGATATAGACGTGCTTTCGCTAGTAGAATCCAAAGAGGCTAACCTTAATTTTTTAAAATAAATATAATGAACATTCAATGCTTTCTTCAAAAGCCATGGATTGTACAGAACAGCCCCTGATTTCCTATTTGAATAGGAAGTTTTGATCTTGCTTCTGTTAAGGCAGTAATCATTAACATTTTCTTTAGCTGAATGTATAAACACCTTGAGGAAGGTTTTCTAACATAAACATTTTCTAACGAACTGTAATCGGTAATAAAACATACTGCAGAGCTGATGTATCATACAATTTGTCACATTATCATAGTCTTGGATTAACAATCTTGTATGATATTTAATCCACTTGTCAATATTGCCTTTCATGACTAAATCTGGTTCGTAGAATGTATGCATAAGATGAACGCCAATATCCCAATTTATCATGAATACAGATGTTATTATAAAGACAAACATGTTCAGTTTTAAAACATTCAATATCTCAATCCTTTTCCTTTTAAAGACAGGTAATTATGTTAAGTTTATTTTCAGGTATCTGAGTACCGTGTAATGCTTATATAATCTCTGGCTATGTTTAGTTGCAAGTGATGGTAACACAAACTTATGGCTGACAAAACATTATGGCCCTTGCCATTTACCCCTGACAGCTGTGTGCATTTATTGTGGAAGTCCTTGTAATGAAGGTAATATGAATAATGTGCCTACTCACACATTCTGATAATGAGATCATGATTGTCTAAGAGTCTTCGATGTAGTTAAACTGTTACTTCTTCGTGATTCACCTTCAAATAGTCAAGCCGTGCCACTTCAGTTTTCATATTAGCATCAACAATGTATTACTGAAGTAACTTACAACTGCTGTGTTGCAGGTAGATAACAATGCACACTCAAAGTCTAAAAGCAAAAACTGAGATCACACTAGTGCATTTCGTTGATCTGATCTCCTCTGGTATATGTCTGTAATGCCAAATATGTCATTTGTTTGTTTATTCTTGAATAAGCCTGTTTCAGTTTGAAAACCGTAACGTAACGTTTTTAAACTCGTTTGGATTGTTTTGCAGAATCTGGTAACAATAAATTTCTTCCACTCAGTGTGATCTAAAAATAACTGTCCAATCTATTTATGAATACATTAACTGACTGTGCTTGCACTATTTCCTGTGACAATGCATTCCAAGCATTCACAACTCTCTGACTAAAAAATATTTCCTAATATCTACTCTGAATCTTTTTTTTAAATTAATTGGTGCTGTGTTCTCCTGTTCTTGCAACCAGTTGATCTATGAAAACCTGTTACACTCTATTTTATACTTTCCCTTGATGACTTTAGAAATCGGTATTAAATCGTCTCAAATTCTTTTCTGTTGTAGACAGCGCAGGTCAGTTCCTTTGTCGTTCCATATAACCATATTTCAGGAATCCAGATTTCAGTTTGGCCATTCTTCTTTGAATCCATTCCAGTGTGCTTATTCCTCCTGTTTGATAAGGACTCCACACCTGAACGTAGTACTCCAATCTAGGTTTAACTAAAGCTTTATGTAGTTTGACTGTCACTTCCTTACTAATATGTTTATTCGAATAGGCATTGCCTGGGGCTCTAAGAAAGGTCATACACCTCTGGTTTTTACGCTCTCAGTTGTCACTCTTTTTTTGTAAAATGTTTATAATGATAGCTAACTTGCGCACCATTGATATAGCCTCGCGGTGCCAGGCTGGAAAAAGCCTATTCAGAAATAAGGGATAACCTGCAATGGTAATGTCCGTTACTATTTCTGGTGTTAGTCATACTATCATGCTCAGCTGTTTTGTCAATCTTGACTTTCTCCAGTGCCGCTTTCACCTTCTCCATTTTGATAATTTGCCCATAATTGACTCCATCATCCGTATTCCAGTCTGTCGTACCTGGAACAGTTTGTCGTACCTGGTACAGTTTGTCGTACCTGGTACAGTTTGTCGTACCTGGAACGTTGCATACCTATACACAGATAACATATCAGTACATCAATCTGTCATGGTTAAACATTACTTTATCATTTTAGTCAACTTGTCCAAAAATAATATAAATAATATAAATAGAATGAGGCAGTCGGCATGCCCAACCTTCTCTTTGTCTTTACTATCTTTTATAACACATCTGGCAGATAGACAGTCCTAACCATGAAGGACTTTTGTTGCAAATAACAACCGAACAATCAATGAACACATGTTATATCTTTTTGCTTTTAAAAATACAGCCCTGGGGCACTCCACATTTGACCTGGCACCACTCAGAGTAATCTTTGTTTGTGACCACTCTGTATTTTTTTCCGTTAAACATGTTTCTATCAATTTGCCAGCTTTTCTACCTACTTTATATGATGTCAGCATACTAAACAATCTTTGATGAGGTACTCTATCAAAAGCCCTTGCTAAAAATGATCCCCTCTTGGCTAAAAATAGTTTACCTTCTAATCAATCAAAAAATCAAAACAATTGACTGTTTCTGCGGGGAATTGGTCTTACAGTCTTCTTGTCTTAGGTCATCTCTGACAGCTCAATTCCAATCGTTATAGTATATTTGATATTTGACTCTAGTTCTTCTGCGACTACCATTTCTTCGTTCTGCAAGAAATCACACATAGTCCGTGATTACAGTGTCAGTTAGCGTGTTATATTGCTATTAGACAGACCAAACGATTTGTGCCGTCCTATACTTATTTGTTTCGTATTCACATGACAACTGGTGATGTGTGACCTTTAGGTTACATTTTTAAATAGCTTTTTATGTGTGCGCTATATTCGCCGTTAAATTGTTAATATACGTTTTACTTCAAGCCTATAGTGCAATAATATATAAACTGATACAAAGAATGATTGATCAGAGTGCAGGTCTACCGTTTCTTCTTTCTGCAAGAAACCATACATAGTTAATGATTAGAGTTGAGACTAGCGTTTATATATTAGGCCTACATAACGGTGTTTGTGTAATTAACATAATTGTTACGTGTTGTTAGCATTGGAATGATAGCTGGTCATGTATAATCTGGAGGAGACATTCTGAAAAATCTTATAACGATTTAATTTTAATTAAACGTCAACTTACGTCTGCTGGCTTTAGTGTACAGGAAATGTTACCAGATTATGTTGATGAATAATTGCGAAACAAATTTACACGCCTGAAAAACTGCAATCCTGAATTTTTTTTGGTTTCTTTGCGCAATTAATTTTTTTTTTTTTGTGGACGGCACTATTCATAAGTGCAAATTGTTTCTTATAAAACATCTAATTCTCAGTACAACCATCATCTGGTTGGTCAGTTCTGAAAGTAGTTGTAATGTTGTCTGATCATCTTTCTTCATTTCGCCAAAGACAACAAGACCATGTTTATGCCCCATAAAATATTCGGCAGTAGACTTTCATATTGTGCAAGGCAATCGTCGTTGTTGTATCATTTGTCTTTGTGCGCCTACCTCAGTGAGGACATTCTCATTGTATCTCCCTTCTGTCCAACTCAGTATTTGCATCCTATGGTATGACCACATCTCAAGCGTTTCCAAACTTGTTTTCCATCCGTTTTTCAGTCCATGTTTGACCACACAATGCAATTACCAATTGAGTAATGATTATTCCTTTTTTCAGTTTTATCCTGAAATTATTTCAGGTTAGCAACTTCTGTTTTTGTTAAGTTGACTTTGTCAATGCAATCCATGTTCCTAATGTGTGTTTTTCGACGCAGACTGTTCATTTTTTTATAACGATAACATGCATAGGGATACGGCCAATTTAGAAAATAGGCATTTCTAATTCTATGTAATGTTAGTTGTGAAACAGTTCCAGCTGGATCGTGGGAGTTTAAGGCATGGGAGATTAAGCTGGCGAATCTGGGAACAAAGGTTGCCTGAATGTGTACCAAGGCCAAGCACCATCTCGATACTAGGTCGACAAAGAAAACGAGGGGTTTACGTGGAAGAACGTGTCAGCTGCAAGGAAAGAGAGTGTTTGGAGCTGAGGTGGGGGTTCGTAGCTAACCACTCTGCCGTTCCGAATTACTGTAGTTGGGGAGGGGGGGGGTGAGTGGTGACAGTCAGAGGTCGCTAAGACCGGCCACGACATTTGGAGTGACAGGAATTCGGGAACAGTCATCCAATAACCACTAGTTGGAGGTAATTCCAATTTAGAGTGATAGCTAAGCCAGACAACCAACAGGAGACCACTGGACATCCACGATGTTGCTTGAGTGTGAGTTTGCAGGGTGACTGAACCAGCATACACCTCGGGTTTTGGCCAGTGGTTCTATAGGTGTTTATGTTAGACACCCTGCCAACAGTAAGAGATCTGAATGTCTGTCGTGCCTGCAGGAAATCTAGGGGACGATTCGTGATCTAGTTACGTGTGAATGTAAGAATATGTGACGTGATCGAAGTAATTGTGAATGTTCAGATCGCCTAGAGACGAGATCTGAATGTCTGTGGTATTATGCAGGGCACTTTGGGAACGATGTGTGTTCTTAGTGTATGTGTATGCACAGATGCATGTATGTGACAGAACAAGTGAGTACGTGATCCAATTATACGTGACGTGATCTAATTGCATTGAAATGCACAGATCGTCTGAGCATACGTGAACCGATTGACCCAGATATCAGAGTCAAGAACAACCGCATCCAATCAGTAGAACTTCACTTACCTTGCCAATACTCTCTCCAGACAACCTCATCCTAATACAACTAATGTGAGGCCAGCTGAAAGACGGACTGCATCTGGCCGGTGGACACAAGAAGCGCTTCAAAGACTCCTTCAGAATATCTATGACACGCTTCAGCGTCGATGTAAGCTTGTGGGAATATCTGGCACAGGTAAGCCAGATCGGGTCCAGTACCACCGTCAGAGGCAGGCGCTCCCCTCGCAGAGGAACGCCGGATCCCCAAGCCTCGGAGCAAATGTGCTGTACGGAAAGACAAAACAACTGACACCTACATGTCCAACCTTGACCTTATCTGTTACATGTGTGGATAGGGATCAGTGCTTGAATTGGACTTTACAGCCACCTGTGAGATGCAACAACATGTCTGCATGTTGTTGACGCCATTGTTCCTTCCATCATTCCAAGCATTGCTATCACGAAGGAAAAGGTCGACAAAAGAAACTGTGATATGTACAGAGGCATATCGCTACTGAGCCACACTGGTCAAATGTATGCCAACATCCTGGAACACAGAAAATGACCTAATGTTGACCCTCAACTATCCAGAGTTCAATTTGGATTCCGCAAAGGTATGAGCTGTACGTTCACCTTAAGGCAAATAAGCGAAAGATTAATAGAATATAGCGACAAAATATGTGTTGCTTTCATTGATCAGGATAAAGCGTTTGATAGGGTAGACAGGATTCAACTTTGGAAGATACTAGAAGATTATTGTGCACAAGGCCAGCTTCTTGATAATGTCAGAGCACTGTATCGTTCGAGTACAAACGTCATCAGAATGACTGATGGTGTCACAGACCGGCATCACTACCGGCGTGAGACAAGGGCGTGTGCTTTCTCTTCTGTTGTTTAACATCTACATGGACAAAATCGCATCAGAGACAAATTGAGACATCTGGAGCAGAACATAACTCAATACACGAATTACTCTTTGCAGATGATCGGTGCTTACTGTACGTCGATGGAAACAAACTGCAAAACCACATGAACGCGCTTGCGACCACCTGTGATAAATACAAAATGCGAATTAGCGAGAACTAAACAGAAACTATGATGATCAGTAGAACACCTGGGCCACTCAAGATAAGTGTCAATGATATTGCTCTCGAACAGGTCCAGGAGTTCAAGTATTTGGGCACTATTGTTTCGGCAGGGAAATTTTGAGACTAGGTGTCAGAAAGCATCTGATGTGACCGATCAGCTGTCCCCACTGGTTAGACACCCGAGCATTCGTTTGGCAAGAAAGCAACAGCTGATAAACTGTATATGTATGCGGACTCTGCGCTATCAGTGTCAAACATAGCCTCTGTCCAGGGCGCGGGAATTACAACTTGGGAAATGAAGTGTCAGAGGAAGGTCATCGGTGTTACCAGGAGAGACAGAATGCGGAACGACGACATTCGAAGTATGGTCGGCATTACGGCTTGTGTCGAATACATTTCCAGGCAGAAAATAAGTGGTTCAGTCATCTCATGAGAATGCACCCTCATCAACTTCAATTGATTGCTTACAACACTGGTAGATCTGGCTACATGGCAAGAGGGTGGCCGCGAGACAGGTGGATAGATGACATTAGAGTGATTGTGCAGTGATACGGGCTCACATTGACCGGCGCAGGATAGACGACTTGAGCTCCTTACGACGCTCAACGGCACAAGTGGAAAGAAAACTGACTAACTAGCTTTCATCTTTTCCTTTCTCGCTTCAGCCGGAGCATAGGTCCAGCTCGACAGCTGGTCTCCACCAGACAGCTTCAGCCGGAGCATAGGCTCACCTCGACAGTCGGTCTCCACCAGAAACCCTGCACCAAATCAATTTGTATGCTCTTACAAAGATTGTTTCTGTAACAATTTGTTTAACTTGATAAAGTTGCTAGCCCCACACACCACCCTCTTTAATTGCCTTTTACGACAATCTCGGAGATGCAGTATTATAAATATGTCTTCCCAGATACAATCTGGGATTTACATGACATCTCGAGGAATCATATTGTTAAGGCATTGTCAGCTTGGCGTACAAACCTAATGTGCCAAGTTTAATCCAAGTCGCCGTCAGTGTGGCAGACCGGGCATGAAGTGGGTTTCATCATGGCATGACCGCCTCTCCCAGTCGAACCACCTGTAAAAGCGTATCTGTGAGAGTTTTGGATCTACCGCGGGAGCTACGGGATTCGTACTTTGTCATGGGCCCTTTAGGCAACGAAAGGGCCTTACTCCAACTGGGGTGGCTTAGGTACAATAAGGTCGGTTCTATGAGCTATCTTTCCAATAGTTGACATTCACAAGAGAACTTTGTGTATCAAAATGTGTGGTATTGTCCCATGTGTGCTGTTGTCCCATGTGTGCTGTTGTCCCATGTGTGGTATTGTCCTATGTGTGGTGTTGTCCCATGTGTGGTGTTGTCCCATGTGTGGTGTTGTCCCATGTGTGCTGTTGTCCCATGTGTGGTGTTGTTCCATGTGTTGTCCCATGTCTTGCTCCAAGTGTTGTCCCATGTGTGGTATTGTCCCATGTGTGGTGTTGTCCCATGTGTGGTGTTGTTCCATGTGTTTTCCCATTCTTGCTCCATGTGTTGTCCCATGTGTGGGGTTGTCCCAAGTGTGGTGTTGTCCCATGTGTGGGGTTGTCCCATGTGTGGGGTTGTCCTATGTGCGGGGTTGTCCCATGTGTGGTATTGTCCCATGTGTGGGGTTGTCCCATGTGTGGTGTTGTCCCATGTGTGGTGTTGTCCCATGTGTGCTGTTGTTCCATGTGTGGTGTTGTCCCATGTGTGGTGTTGTCCCATGTGTGGTGTTGTCCCATGTGTTGTCCCATTCTTGCTCCATGTGTTGTCCCATGTGTGGGATTGTCCCATGTGTGGTGTTGTCCCATGTGTGGGATTGTCCCATGTGTGGGGTTGTCCCATGTGTGGTGTTGTCCCATGTGTGGTGTTGTCCCAAGTGTGGTGTTGTCCCATGTGTGCTGTTGTCCCATGTGTGGTGTTGTCCCATGTGTGGTGTTGTCCCATGTTTGGTGTTGTTCTATGTGTGGTGTTGTCCCATGTGTGGTGTTGTCCCATGTGTGGTGTTGTCCCATGTGTGCTGTTGTCCCATGTGTGGTGTTGTCCCATATGTGGTGTTGTCCCATGTGTGGTGTTGTCCCATGTGTTGTCCCATTCTTGCTCCATGTGTTGTCCCATGTGTGGGGTTGTCCCATGTGTGGTGTTGTCCCATGTGTGGGGTTGTCCCATGTGTGGTGTTGTCCCATGTGTGGGGTTGTCCCATGTGTGGGGTTGTCCCATGTGTGGTGTTGTCCCATGTGTGGTGTTGTCTCAAGTGTGGTGTTGTCCCATGTGTGCTGTTGTCACATGTGTGGTGTTGTCCCATGTGTGGTGTTGTCCCATGTGTGGTGTTGTCCCATGTGTGGTGTTGTTCTATGTGTGGTGTTGTCCCATGTGTGGTGTTGTCCCACGTGTGGTGTTGTCCCATGTGTGCTGTTGTCCCATGTGTGGTGTTGTCCCATGTGTGGTGTTGTTCCATGTGTGGTGTTGTCCCATGTGTTGTCCAATGTCTTGCTCCATATGTTGTCCCATGTGTGGGGTTGTCCCATGTGTGGTGTTGTCCCATGTGTGGGGTTGTCCCATGTGTGGTATTGTCCCATGTGTGGGGTTGTCCCATGTGTGCTGTTGTCCCATGTGTGGTGTTGTCCCATGTGTGGTATTGTCCAATGTGTGGTGTTGTCCCATGTGTGCTGTTGTTCCATGTGTGGTGTTGTCCCATGTGTGGTGTTGTCCCATATGTGGTGTTGTCCCATGTGTGGTGTTGTCCTATGTGTTGTCCCATGCTTGCTCCATGTGTTGTCCCATGTGTGGGGTTGTCCCATCTGTGGTGTTGTCCCATGTGTGGGGTTGTCCCATGTGTGGGGTTGTCCCATGTGTGGTGTTGTCCCATGTGTTGTCCCATGTGTGGTGTTGTTCCATGTGTTGTCCAATGTGTGGTATTGTCCCATATGGTGTCCCATGTGTTGCTCCATGTGTTGTTCTATGATTTGCACTATGTGTGGGGTTGTCCCATGTGTTGTCCCATGATTTGTCCCATGTGTGGGGTTGTTCCATGTGTGGTGTTGTCCCATTTGTGGTGTTGTCCTATGCGTGGTATCATACAATGTGTTGTGTTGTCCCATGTGTGGTGTTGTCCCATGTGTTGTCCCATGTTTTGCCCCATGTGTGGTTTTTTTCCCATTTGTGGTATTGTCCTATGTGTGGTTACATACCATGTATGGGGTTGTCCCATGTGTTGTCCCATGTGTTGTCCCATGTGTTGTCCCATGTGTTGTCCCATGTGTTATCCCATGTGTCGCCCCATGTGTGGTGTTGCCCCATGTGTGGTGTTGTCCCATGTGTGGTGTTGCCCCATGTGTGGTGTTGTCCCATGTGTTGCTCCATGTGTTGTCCCATGTGTGGGGTTGTCCCATTTGTGGTGTTGTCGTATGTTTGGTGTTATCCCATGTGTCGTGTTGTCCCATGTGTGGTGTTGTCTCATGTGTGGTGTTGTCCCATGTGTTATCAAATGTGTTGCCCTATGTGTGGTGTTGTCCCATGTGTGGGATTGTCCCATGTGTTGTCCTATGTTTGGTGTTATCCCATGTGTCGTGTTGTCTCATGTGTGGTGTTGTCCCATGTGTTATCCCATGTGTTGCCCTATGTGTGGTGTTGTCCCATGTGTGGTGTTGTCCCATGTGTGGTATTGTTCCATGTGTGGTGTTGTCCCATGTTTGTGTTGTCCCATGTGTGGTATTGTTCCATATGTGGTGTTGTCCCATGTATGGTGTTGTCCCATGTGTGGTGTTGGATCATGTGTTGTCCCATGTGTGGTATTGTCCTATGTGTTGTCCAATGTGTGGTGTTGTCCCATATGTTGTCTCATGTGTTGCTCCATGTGTTGTTCCATATGTGGTGTTGTCCCATGTGTTGTCCCATGATTTGCCCCATGTGTGGGGTTGTTCCATGTGTGGTGTTGTCCTATTTGTGGTGTTGTCCTATGCGTGGTGTTATCCAATGGGTGGTGTTGTCCCATGTGTGGTGTTGTCCCATGTGTTGTCCCATGTTTAGCCCCATGTGTGGTTTTGCCCCGTTTGTGGTGTTGTCCTATGTGTGGTGATATACCATGTATGGTGTTGTCCCATGTGTGGTGTTGTCCTATGTGTGGTGTTGTCCCATGTGTTGTCCCATGTGTTGTCCCATGTGTTGCCCCATGTGTGGTGTTGTCCCATGTGTGGTGTTGCCCCATGTGTGGTGTTGTCCGATGTGTGGTGTTGTCCCATGTGTTGCCCCATGTGTGGTGTTGCCCCATGTGTGGTGTTGTCCAATGTGTGGTGTTGTCCCATGTGTTGCTCCATGTGTTGTCCCATGTGTGGGGTTGTCCCATTTGTGGTGTTGTTCTATGTTTGGTGTTATCCCATGTGTCGTGTTGTCCTACGTGTGGTGTTGTCTCATGTGTGGTGTTGTCCCATGTGTTATCCCATGTGTTGCCCTATGTGTGGTGTTGTCCAATCTGTGGGATTGTCCCATGTGTGGTGTTGTACCATGTGTGGTTTTGTCACATGTGTTGTGTTGTCCCATGTGTGGTATTGTTCCATGTGTGGTGTTGTCACATGTGTTGTCCCATGTGTTGTCCCATGTGTGGGGTTGTACCATGTGTGGTTTTGTCACATGTGTGGTGTTGTCCCATGTGTGGTATTGTTCCATGTGTGGTGTTGTCACATGTGTTGTCCCATGTGTTGTCCCATGTGTGGTGTTGTCCCATGTGTGGTGTTGTCCCATGTGTAGGGTTGCCCCATGTGTGGTGTTGTCCCGTATGTGGTGTTGTCCTATGTCTGGTGTTGTCCCACGTATGGTGTTGTCCCTTGTGTTGTTCCATGTATTGACCCATGTATGGTGTTGTCCCATGTGTGGTGATGTCCCATGTGTGGTATAGTCTCATGTGTGGTGTTGTCCCATGTGTGATGTTGTCCCATGTGTGGTGTTGTCCTATGTGTGGTGTTGACCCATGTGTGGTGTTGTCCAATGTGTGGTGATGTCCCATGTGTTGCTCCATGTGTTTTCCCATGTGTGGGGTTGTCCCATGTGTTCTCCATGTGTTGTCCCATGTGTGGTGTTGTCCCATGTGTAGTGTTGTCCCATGTGTGGTGTTGTCCCATGTGTAGTGTTGTCCCATGTGTGGTGTTGTCCCATGTGTGATGTTTTCTCGTGTGTTGCTGCATGTGTGGGGTTGTCCCATGTGTGGTGTTGTCCCATGTGTGGTATTGTCCCATGTGTGGTGTTGTCCCATGTGTGGTATTGTCCCATGTGTGGTGTTGTCCCATGTGATGTAATGTTCCATGTGATGCCCCATGTGTTGTGTTGTCCCATGTGTGGTGTTGTCCAATGTATGGTGTTGTCCCATGTGTGGTGTTGTCCAATGTATTTTGTTGTCCCATGTGTGGTGTTGTCCCATGTGTGGTGTTGTCCCATGTGATGCCCCATGTGTGGTTTTGTCCCATGTGTTACCCCATGTGTAGTGTTTTCCCGTTTTTTGTCCCATGTGTGGTGAAGCCACAACTGCGGACCCCTGGATGGGACGGCTCTGTCTAGCCAGACATGGTCTTGGGGTCTTGTATGTATTCCCCATGTGCTGTAGGCCTTCTTTATTTATGCATGTGCGTTCCGCGACAGAAAATGTTTTGTGAACATGTCGTGTGACGGTGTGTGTACTAGTCAAACTGCACCGTCTGCATACGAGAGACCTCTAGTGTAGTATGTAGATCATGTGTTATTATGTAATGCTCGGTTGGTTTCCTGTGTGCTGTATGTTGAGAAGATCGTAGAAAAAAGCGGGAATCAACAATAACACGAACAACCCTGACCTGTTTGAGGCTGACCAATGAGCTCAGTGGGTCTAGAAGACTGTGCTTGCTGACATAATTGTCCCCCAGGTCAAGCTCCTGTAAGGATGTCAGAACTTCTAAACCTGCCAGACATAAGGTCACCAAGCTCAAACCTGATATTACTTCCAATAATTGATCAATAGTCCTAAATATTGAAACCATACGGAACATACTGGAACATTATTTCGCTGTGTGTTCCCATTGTTGAGCAATGGAAGACCGGGGGAGAAATGGCCGCTTGCGATACAGTAGCAAGATGCACAGAGACAAGGCATTGGCCCTCTGTTCCACTAATGATAAAAGTCTGGTGCACAGATATTACCGTGTGGGGAGGTTGTCCGCTTCAAGACCCTTCTTCACATTGAAGTTGGGCTGCAATGGGTCCCCAGCGTCATCTGTCTCTTGGCTTAACATGTCTTCATTGCACTCCGAGCAAACCTATAGGTCTGTCTACGCAAATTGGAAAAACGTGTAGATATTAATGGTCTCAATTACTGGCTGTGCACAGTACGCTCCGGTGCACTCTTGGCTGTTCACAGTACTCTCTGGTGCACTCTTGGTTATACACAGTACTATCTCTCTCTGGTGTACTCTTGGCTGTACACAGTTCTATATTTCTCTCTGGTGTACTCTTGGCTGTACACAGTTCTATCTCTCTCTCTCTGGTGCACTCTTGGCTGTACACAGTTCTATCTCTATCTCTCCCTGGTGCACTCTTGGTTGTACACAGTTCTATCTATCTCTCTCTAATGCTCTATTGGCTGTACACAGTTATGTCTCTCTCTGGTGCACTCTTGACTGTGCACAGTTATGTCTCTCGTTCATGTGCACTCTTTAATGTACACAGTTCTTTCTTTCTCTCTGGTGCACTCTTGACTGTACACAGTTATCTCTCTCTCTCTCTCTTTCTCTGGTGCACTCTTGACTGTACACAGTTCTATCTCTCTCTCTCTGGTGCACTCTTGACTGTACACAGTTCTATCTCTCTCTCTCTGGTGCACTCTTGACTGTACACAGTTCTATCTCTCTCTCTCTCTCTCTCTCTCTGGTGCACTCTTGACTGTACACAGTTCTATCTCTCTCTCTCTTTCTGGTGTACTCTTGACTGTACACAGTTATCTCTCTCTCTCTCTCTCTCTCTCTCTCCCTCTCTCTCTGGTGCACTCTTGGTTGTGAACATATCTGGGTTCAAAATGACTTCCAGTGGAGAGTCATCATGTTAGAAACGTCCTTTAACGCATTCAAAATGTCACGTCTATCCATGTCAGAATGTCTTCTGTATCCATGTCAGATCTCTCAGCAATGCGTGACTCCCAGGCCAGACTTCCGCTCGCCCATTGCGGCAGACCCCAGCGTGACCAAGACGGCAGACCCCAGCGTGACCAAGACGGCAGACCCCAGCATGACCAAGACGGCAGACCCCAGCGTGACCAACACGACAGACCCCAGCGTGACTAAGACGGCAGACCCCAGCGGGACCAAGACCGCAGACCCCAGCGTGACCAACACGACAGACCCTAGCGTGACCAAGAGGGCAGACCCCAGCGTGACCAAGACGGCAGACCCAGCGTGACCAACACGACAGACCCCAGCGTGACCAAGACGGCAGACCCCATCGTGACTAAGACGCCAGACCCCCACCAGCCATCGATGGTTGAGACCTTCATGTTCGTTTAGCTACCAACAATATTACCGGAGTTGAACCCTTGTCAGACCTCTGCTGCTTCCTCTGCTCCACCTCCCCCAAATTGTACTTCCCCCCTCCTCTCGTCCGTCTTGATCAGAGGTCGTTGTGGTCGAGAGGTTAAAGCATTCGCCTCTCAAAGCAATGAACGAAAACGGTGGACGATAGACAGACGCAGCTTTCAAATGAGTACCCTGGACTCAAGGAAGGTGGGGGCTAGAGCGCTAACACACTGAGTTAGGTGGGGCCAGAGCGCTAACATACTGAGTTAGGTGAGTCCAGAGAGCTAACATACTGGGTTAGGTGGGGCCAGAGCGCTAACATACTGAGTTAGGTGGGACCAGAGAGCTAACATACTGAGTTAGGTGGGACCAGAGAGCTAACATACTGAGTTAGGTGGGACCAGAACGCTAACATACTGAGTTAGGTGGGGCCAGAGCGCTAACATACTGAGTTAGGTGGGGCTAGAGCGCTAACATACTGAGTTAGGTGGGGCCAGAGAGCTAACATACTGAGTTAGGTGGGACCAGAGCGCTAACATACTGAGTTAGGTGGGACCAGAGCGCTAACATACTGAGTTAGGTGGGGCCAGAGCGCTAACATACTGAGTTAGGTGTGGCCAGAGCGCTAACATACTGAGTTAGGTGGGGCCAGAGAGCTAACATACTGAGTTAGGTGGGACCAGAGCGCTAACATACTGAGTTAGGTGGGACCAGAGCGCTAACATACTGAGTTAGGTGGGGCCATAGCGCTAACATACTGAGTTAGGTGTGGCCAGAGCGCTTACATACTGAGTTAGGTGGGGCCAGAGCGCTTACATACTGAGTTAGGTGTGGCTAGAGCGCTTACATACTGAGTTACCTCAAGCCATTATGCCTTATGTCTTTCCACTAGTCTAATATAGCTAGGGACCAGAGGGGAAGGTTCGTGACCAGCGCAGTTACTTCTCCCTGTATTCCAAATACAGCAAATGTTTAATCATCAAGATAAAAATATATGATGAAGTCGGCTTCATCGCTTGCGATGGGCAACTAACTTAACACATTATGTTGTACCTGTCAACATCACTATACACTTTATGTTGTACCAGTCAACCTGACCATTCATAAGATGCAGTACCTGTCAACCAGAACATTCACATGATGCGGTACCTGTCAAACTGTCTAAGCTATTGCCCCTCAGCGTCAGACAGGTCAACCAGGCTCGTGTGGTCAGAGATACTGATGGTACTTCTACAAGATGATTGTAGGCCAGCGAGATGTTCCTGATATCCCCAAGGTACTGGAAGAGTTCACAATGTCATGGAATCCGTCAATGAATATTGCGTCATAAACCATGAAAATACACAAGTCAGCTACATCATCATCATGATCAACAAGGGGGAAACTTACTTCTGTTGTCACTGATCTTGAACCCTGGTCTGTACAACTGTCACATTTAGTCACATCTCCTCTACTCTGGTCTGGACAATTGTCACATTTAGTCACACCTCCTCTACGCTGATCTGTACAACTGTCACATTTAGTCACACCTCTACTCTGGTCTGAACAACTCTCATATTTAGTCACACATCCTCTACTCTGGTCTGTACAACTGTCACATTTAGTCACACCTCCTCTGCCCTGGTATGTAGAACTGTCACATTTAGTCACACCTCCTCTACCCTCCCACCCCTCCCTTCTTCCATTGAGGCCTCCTTTTACCTTCTGCCCCTCCCCCTTCTAGCTTTTGCCTCCCCTTTTCCATCCTCTGGCTCCCCCTTCTATACTCTTGGTTCGACTACAGTGTGCCCCTGTACCGCTCTATAAGCCCTAGTTGTTCAGCAAAGCGGCTTGTTACCAGCATAACTGAACGTTCCAATGTGATTGTGCCCTGTTTGTCGTCTGCTTCAATATCGACTGTCAGGGAAGGTTCTAGACCTGCTGACGCTACACCATCAAGACACGAACTGTCAGGGAAGGTTCTAGACCTGCTGACGCCACACGATCAAGACACGAACTGTCAGGGAAGGTTCTAGACCTGCTGACGCCACACCATCAAGACACGAACTGACATAGACGAACTTGCTGAATCAGATTGGTAAATAAAGGTAAAAAAACTCAAATAGCAAACACTGCCGTCGGGGAAGAAGTGAAAGAGACTTGAATGTACTAAGTCTCGTTTGTTTACGAGATGGCTGGCAAGTTCCTTTCCTTTCAAGGCTTTCTGTGCCTAACACTAAGCTTATTAGCTATTAACATCTGGGTACACTGACGATTACTGGTGACGGAAGTTTAATCTTAAACATTGACCATGAAAATAAAGTGATATACCATTTCGCTATGCATGAATGGACCTTGCTTTAACCGACATGAATAATATTATTTCTTTGAGGTTGGAAAGAAGACATGTGAAGGAGATATGGCTAACAGCTGATGCAGCCAGGGATTCCAGGGTCAAGTAGCCCGCAAACAGATGGGGCAGCCAGGGATTCCAGGGTCAGGTAGCCCGCAAACAGCTGGGGCAGCCAGGGATTCCAGGGTCAGGTAGCCCGCAAACAACTGGGGCAGCCAGGGATTCCAGGGTCAGGTAGCCCGCAAACAGCTGGGGCAGCCAGGGATTCCAAGGTCAGGTAGCCCGCAAACAGCTGGGGCAGCCAGGGATTCCAGGGTCAAGTAGCCCGCAAACAACTTGGGCAGCCAGGGATTCCAGGGTCAAGTAGCCCGCAAACAACTGGGGCAGCCAGGGATTCCAGGGTCAGGTAGCCCGCAAACAGCTGGGGCAGCCAGGGATTACAGGGTCAGGTAGCCCGCAAACAACTGGGGCAGCCAGGGATTCCAGGGTCAGGTAGCCCGCAAACAGCTGGGGCAGCCAGGGATTCCAGGGTCATGTAGCCCGCAAACAACTGGGGCAGCCAGCGATTCCAGGGTCAGGTAGCCCGCAAACAACTGGGGCAGCCAGGGATTCCAGGGTCAGGTAGCCCGCAAACAACTGGGGCAGCCAGGGATTCAAGGGTCAGGTAGCCCGCAAACAACTGGGGCAGCCAGGGATTCCATGGTCAGGTAGCCCGCAAACAACTGGGGCAGCCAGGGATTCCAGGGTTAGGTAGCCCGCAAACAACTGGGGCAGCCAGGGATTCCAGGGTCAGGTAGCCCGCAAACAACTGGGGCAGCCAGGGATTCCAGGGTCAGGTAGCCCGCAAACAACTGGGGCAGCCAGGGATTCCAGGGTCAGGTAGCCCGCAAACAGCTGGGGCAGCCAGGGATTCCGGGGTCAGGTAGCCCGCAGGGATCTCGACAAGATCACAGCTACGATCCCAATCATGATCCCAAATCAAGGGGGGAGGGGGGGGGGGCATTGAAAGCTAATTGTCTCTTGGGGGTGAGCAGTGATATTGGCTAGAAATGAATACTACTTCTGGGTTCAGGCAGAGGTTGGATGTATCGGTCATTTCGCACAAAGCCGGCCTGGTTGCTGAATGTAGACGATGTTTCTGTTTCTAAGAATCGACGTCACTGCACTCCGGGCACACTCATAGGTTGTGTTCAGTCTCTCCAGCAAATGGCGCATGGTCTGGATGCTGATGGTCCCTGTAGCTCGCTGGTTGTACACTCTCCTGCTCCGTCCTTTCATGCGCCCCACTCCGCTCGAACCTCGTTTAATGTCAAAACTTTGCAGTCTGTGGATTGCTGCTTCATCTATTGCGGTGTCCTCATCGAGCAGGCGGTCATTGATTGATTTCAAAATGTCACTTCTATCCATCACTAATGTGCCCACGATGGGAGCTTGTGAAGCCATGGTGTCAGCTCTTTTATTGCCCTGAACCCCAGCATCACCAGGACAGTAGATCCATGTCAATGCCTGGAGGTTTGAGGCCTCAACAGCAGCTATCCACTCGTACCTAAGCCACCCCTTCTGTACCTTCTGCAGTATGGCTTGCGCGTCTGTCACGATGACTGCCTTTGTTATAGAAATCTCAGATATTCATTTCAGTGCTGAGGTCACTGCTTCCGTCTCCATTCTCATACTGGAGGTTGTTGACATGTATGCACTACAGCAACGACCTACCCTCTCCAATTCTACCACCCTATCACCCGTTCGGATTATATCTAGTTGTGCCAGCCTACCAGAGTATCTCTCCAGTTGTACCAGCGTATCTACAGTTGTACCAGAGTATCTCCAGTTGTACCAGAGTATCTCCTGTGTTTTAAGCCTACCAGAGTATCTTCAGTTGTATCAGCCTACCAGAGTATAACCAGTTGTACTACCCTACCAGAGTATCTTCAGTTGTACCACCCTACCAGAGTATCTCCAGTTGTACCATTCTACCAGAGTAAATCCAGTTGTACCACCCTACCAGAGTATCTTAAGCTGTACCATTCTACCATAGTATATCCAGTTGTACCACCCTACCAGAGTATCTCAAGTTGTACCAGCCTACCAGAGTATCTCCAGTTGTACCAGCCTACCAGAATATCTCAAGTTGTACAAGCCTACCAGAGTATATCCAGTTGTACCAGCCTACCACCCTACCAGAGTAGCTCTAGTTGTACTACCCTATCAGAGTATCTCCAGTTGTACCAGCCTACCAGATTATCTCTAGTTGTACCAGAGTATCTCCAGTTGTACCAGCCTACCAGAGTATCTCCAGTTGTACCAGCCTACCAGAGTATCTCCAGTTGTACCAGAGTATCTCCAGTTGTACCAGCCTACCAGAGTATCTCCAGTTATACCAGCCTACCAGAGTATCTCCAGTTGTACCAGCCTACCAGAGTATCTCCAGTTGTACCAGAGTATCTCCAGTTGTACCAGCCTACCAGAGTATCTCCAGTTATACCAGCCTACCAGAGTATCTCCAGTTGTACCAGCCTACCAGAGTATCTCCAGTTGTACCAGAGCATCTCCAGTTGTACCAGCCTACCAGAGTATCTCCAGTTGTACCAGCCTACCAGAGTATCTACAGCTGTACCAGCCTACCTCCAGTTGTACCAGCCTACCTCCAGCTGTACCAGCCTACCTCCAGTTGTACCAGCCTACCTCCATTTGTACCAGCCTACCTCCAGAAAAGTTCCACACGTCCGCAGCGAGTTATGGCTAAGATCAAGGATCTCCACATGTGGAAGCAGACGCTGAAATGTATACACAAATTCACATAAAATTGTTACCCAACTCCACGTGTATTGCGCTGTACAGAACCGACACCACATTGTTTTAGATAGAGCTATAGGTGATGTATCTCTTAGATAAAATCGCAAAGTGTCGGTTTATGTAGCTCGCTGGTTGTACACATTACTACTTCTGCCCTTCGTAATTGGCTTGTATTTTTGTATAACCCGTTCTATCTGTGAGAACGTCATTGATTGCCAGTGTGAGAACGTCATTGGTTGCCAGTGTGAGAACGTCATTGGTTGCCAGTGTGAGAACGTCATTGGTTGCCAGTGTAAGAACGTCATTGGTTGCCAGTGTGAGAACGTCATTGGTTGCCAGTGTAAGAACGTCATTGGTTGCCAGTGTGAGAACGTCATTGGTTGCCAGTGTGAGAACGTCATTGGTTGCCAGTGTAAGAACGTCATTGGTTGCCAGTGTGAGAACGTCATTGGTTGCCAGTGTGAGAACGTCATTGATTGTCAGTGTGAGAACGTCATTGATTGTCAGTGTGAGAACGTCATTGATTGTCAGTGTGAGAACGTCATTGATTGTCAGTGTGAGAACGTCATTGATTGTCAGTGTGAGAACGTCATTGATTGTCATTTGTTTGTTTAAGCGTTCACCTTATTGTCTCAACTCCCCAACGCGGTATGCATTGGACTTTGTTTGTTTCGACTGTCGGCCCAGTGCATCCGACTTCGGTAGGCATTTTATGTAAGGGTCTGCTTATTCCTGCATTTTCTAAGGGTTTGCTGCCTAGGGGTAGCTGTGGTTGGGGAGCGAACCCAACATCTTCGAGTTGTGAGCCGTGTCACTTAGCCAGTAGCTCACGCCGCGCCCTAATTGCCATTGATTGTCCGTGTCATCCCACAGCAAGAAGTAACTGAATGATTTCAACATGACTTCACCAAACCTCCCTCATTTCTTCGCACCCACATATCTGGTATGAAATAGACAGCCAAGTGACGTGCACCTTAAGGATTGTATGTAACTGTCACTAGGACTCGCCTTAAGGGCCTGTCTGCGGCTGTCTCTAAGACTCGCCTTAGGTGTCAGTATGTGGATGACTCAAGGACTCGGCTTAGGTGTCAGTATGTGGATGACTCAAGGACTCGGCTTAGGTGTCAGTATGTGGATGACTCAAGGACTCGGCTTAGGTGTCAGTATGTGGCTGTCTCTAAGACTCGCCTTAAGGGTCTGTCTGTGGCTAGGACTCGTGTTAAGGGTCTGTCGCTTGCTGTCATATCGAGTAAAACATACAGTGCCCGCGACAATCTTAAGCCGTTTGCTTTGTTTGCTATCCAATCATGCCTGATCCATGCCGTCTGTACCTTCCGATTACCAGCTCAGACTGAAAGCGACGACCTCACCTCGGTCCAGGTCTCTGATTACCAGCTCAGATTGAAAGTAATGACCTCACCTCGGTCCAGGTCTCTGATTACCAGCTCAAATTGAAAGTGATGACCTCAACTCGGCCCAGGTCTCTGATTACCAGCTCAAATTGAAAGTGATGACCTCAACATTCCCTTCTCATGGTGTTTGGTATGCACAGGGGAAGTAACCTCATCTTGTTATTGTTTTCAGGTGTGAGCTGGAGTTTGCCTCACTGTCGCTCCATATAAGAGATGACCTCCTTTCAGGAAATATGCATCAACATGTTCACATGGAATAAACTGACCTCTGGTCAACGTGAGCTGAAGGTGTCTGTTCACATGGGATAGACTGACCTCTGGTCAACGTGAGCTGAAAGTGTTCACATGGGATAGATTTACCTCTGGTCAGCGTACGCTAAAGGTGTCTGTTCACATTGGATAGACTGACCTCTGGTCAACGTTAGCTGAAGGTGTTGACGTTGGATAGACTGATCTATGGTCAATGTGAGGTGAAGGTGTTCACATGGGATAGACTGACCTCTGGTAAACGAAAGCTGAAGGTGTTCACGTGGGATAGTTTGACCTCTGGTCAAGGTGAGCTGAAGGTGTCTGATCACATGGGATAGATTGATTTATTGAGGAGGGGACTATCAGCTGAGACACATTCAAAATTAAACGATCACACATTCTCATACACTCATTCATGCACACACTCATGGACACACACACACGCCCACATGATGACACACACGCACACACATTCCCAAACCCTCACACATATACACATTCACTTCCACTCATGGCCATTTACACAAACATAATATCAGACTCACACACACACACACACAAACACACACATACACACACACAGACTTACACATGTACTCACAAATACATTCGCACATGTAACAGATCCGCGACCCACCAACAGATCCGCGACCCACCAACAGATCCGCGACCCACCAACAGATCCGCGACCCACCAACAGATCCGCGACCCACCAACAGATCTCCGACATACCAACAGATCCCCGACCTACCAACAGATCCCCGACAAACCAACAGATCCCCGGCCTACCAACATATCCCCGACCTACCAACAGATCCCCGACCAACCAACAGATCCCCGACCTACCAATAGATCCCCGACCTACAAACAGATCCTTGACCTACCAACATATCTCAGACGTACCAACAGATCCCTGACCTACCAACAGATCCCTGACCTACCAACAGATCCCAGACAGACCAACAGATCTCCGACCAACCAACAGATCCATAACTTACCAACAGATCCCCGACCTACCAACAGATCCTTGACCTACCAACATATCTCCGACCTACCAACATATCCCTGACCTACCAACAGATCCCTGACCTACCAACAGATCCCTGGCCCACAAATTGCAGGACCAAGAAGTTTCAGAACCACGACGCTGGACGCTAGGTTATCCCGCAGTTAAGACTCGGTCCCTGATGTACGAATACCCGGCGTCCAATTATGTAAGTCAGGACAAAGGGCTAGCAAAACAAAAACGCAACAATCCAATCAGCCAATTGGGCATCGATATGGCACCAATATGGCACCGATATGGCACCGATATGGCACTGATATGCTAGGCAATGCAGACGCTGAACTGAGGACGCAGTTGGTCAGACAATCCAAGACAGCACCTATCTAGAGGGACTGACCCAGGAACAGAATTCTTGGACACTTAACGATACCAACATACGTGCTTGTGCACCACATTTATCGGTCTGTTAGAGTAGGCAGGGGACAGAAAGTCTTTAGGTCAGTGAGAGTAGGCAGGGGACAGAAAGTATTTAGGTCAGTGTTAGAGTAGGCAGGGGACAGAAAGTGTTTAAGTCAGTGTTAGAGTAGGCAGGGGACAGAAAGTCTTTAGGTCAGTGTTAGAGTAGGCAGGGGACAGAAAGTCTTTAGGTCAGTGTTAGAGTAGGCAGGGGACAGAAAGTCTTTAGGTCAGTGTTAGAGTAGGCAGGGGACAGAAAGTCTTTAGGTCAGTGTTAGAGTAGGCAGGGGACAGAAAGTCTTTAGGTCAGTGTTAGAGTAGGCAGGGGACAGAAAGTCTTTAGGTCAGTGTTAGAGTAGGCAGGGGACAGAAAGTCTTTAGGTCAGTGAGAGTAGGCAGGGGACAGAAAGTGTTTAAGTCAGTGTTAGAGTAGGCAGGGGACAGAAAGTCTTTAGGTCAGTGTTAGAGTAGGCAGGAGACAGAAAGTGTTTAGGTCAGTGAGAGTAGGCAGGGGACAGAAAGTCTTTAGGTCAGTGTTAGAGTAGGCAGGAGACAGAAAGTGTTTAGGTCAGTGAGAGTAGGCAGGGGACAGAAAGTATTTAGGTCAGTGTTAGAGTAGGCAGGAGACAGAAAGTGTTTAGGTCAGTGAGAGTAGGCAGGGGACAGAAAGTGTTTAGGTCAATGTTAGAACTAGATGGATGTGAATGAGTTACTAGATAAATAAAAAGGGAAGTCGGAAGAGGTCATTAACAGTTTATTTCCCACACAGATACACACACACACAAACACACACACACAGACACACACACACAGACACACACACAGACACACACACAGACACACACACAGACACACACACAGACACACACACACACACATATACACACACAGACACACGCACAGATACACACACACACACAGGTACAAAGACACACACACACACACAGACACACACACACAAACACACACACACACAGACACACACACACAGGTACAAAGACACACACACAGACACACACACAGACACACACACACAGACACACACACAGACACACACACAGGTATAAAGACACACACACACAGACACACATACACACAGACACACACACACAGACACACTCACACATTTACAAAGACACACACACATACACACACACACACACAGGTACACACTCACAGGTACAAAGACACACATACACACAGGTACACACTCAGAGGTACAAAGACACACACACACAGGTACACACTCACAGGTACAAAGACACACACACACACACACAGAGAGATACACACACAGAGATACACAGACACACACACCCAGACACACACACACACACAGAGATACACAGACACACACACACACACCCAGACACACACACAGAGATACACAGGTACACACTCACAGATACAAAGACACACACACACCCAGACACACACAGAGATACACACACACAGATACTGATGAACACTCACAAGCGAGTCGTCCAGTTCTGGTATAGAATTGAACCCCAGTGATAAATGCTTGAGCTGTTCCCATGCCGAGGCTCCGCTAACGTCTCCACCACAGCTCTCTAACAAATCCTGAAGAATAAACAAAACTACTATACATATGGTCTTTATCGTTCGCCAATTTGTTTTGTTAAGCGAGGTGGGGAGCTGCAGTTTGCTGTCCTGGGCCAAATCTGTAACGATGGCCGTAAGTAAGCCGGGCATGTTTCATAATGATGGTGCCAGAGATTCCCATCGCTCAATACACATGGGGGGTAGTTGGTGCAAAAGTGACAGAGAGTGTGTGAGGAGGGTAGAAGGGTGGTGGTAATAGAGAGAGTGCAGATGGGAGTTCATCTTCTCTGTCTGGCTCCTCGTGGAGCATAGAGTGACGAGTGTATGAGCTTCCTTACAGGATGCACTCGTTACGTCACAGTGCGCACTCTGGCAGTTTTGGTTTCTGTAGCAATTCTTGTCAGTCCCATGCCCAACACTCTTCTGTCACGTGTTATCTCATACTTGTAACGTTACAGTTGTCTTATTCTTTTCTCACTGGACACTACTCCGACGGTTGTGGTGAAGAGGAGAAGGAGAAGGAGAAGGAGAGATATATATGGATTGAACCAGAGATAAAAGTGATTACATGTCACATACAGCCGTAGGAGAGGAAGTGCTAGCGTTTTGGTTACATCATGTCTCCGATTTTGAGTTCAGGTAACCAGTTGTCTTATGTGAGGTCAGGTAACCAGTTGTCTTATGTGGTAACCAGTTGTCTTATTTGAGGTCAGGTAACCAGTTGTCTTATGTCAGATCAGGTAACCAGTTGTCTAATGTGGTAACCAGTTGTCTTATGTGAGGTTTAGGTAACCAGTTGTCTTATGTGGTAACCAGTTGTCTTATGTAGTAACCAGTTGTCTTATGTGGTAACCAGTTGTCTTATGTGAGGTCAGGTAACCAGTTATCTTATGTGAGGTTAGGTAACCAGTTGTCTTATGTGAGGTTAGGTAACCAGTTGTCTTATGTGAGGTCAGGTAACCAGTTGTCTTATGTGAGGTTAGGTAACCAGTCTTCTTATGTGGTAACCAGTTGTCTTATGTGAGGTCAGGTAACCAGTTATCTTATGTAAGGTTAGGTAACCAGTTGTCTTATGTGAGGTTAGGTAACCAGTTGTCTTATGTGAGGTCAGGTAACCAGTTGTCTTATGTGGTATCCAGTTGTCTTATGTGAGGTCAGGTAACCAGTTGTCTTATGTGGTAACCAGTTGTCTTATGTGAGGTCAGGTAACCAGTTGTCTTATGTGGGGTTAGGTAACCAGTTGTCTTATGTGGTAACCAGTTGTCTTATGTGGTAACCAGTTGTCTTATGTGGTAACCAGTTGTCTTATGTGGTAACCAGGTGTCTTATATGGTAACCAGTTGTCTTATGTGAGATCAGGTAACCAGTTGTCTTAGGTGAGGTTAGGTCACCAGTTGTCTTATGTGGGGTTAGGTAACGTTATCTTATGTGGTAACCAGTTGTCTTATATGGTAACCAGTTGTCTTATGTGGTAACCTGTTGTCTTATGTGAGGTCAGGTAACCAGTTGTCTTATCTGGTAACCAGTTGTCTTATGTGAGGTCAGGTAACCAGTTGTCTTATGTGGTAACCAGTTGTCTTATGTGAGGTCAGGTAACCAGTTGTCTTATGTGGTAAAAAGTTGTCTTATGTGAGGTCAGGTAACCAGTTGTCTTATGTGGTAACCAGTTGTCTTATGTGAGGTCAGGTAACCAGTTGTCTTATGTGAGGTCAGGTAACCAGTTGTCTTATGTGAGGTCAGGTAACCAGTTGTCTTTTGTGAGGTCAGGTAATGTAGAAAGTCAGGTCAGGCAATGTATAAAGTCAGTACAGGTAATGTATAAAGTCAGGTCAGGTAATGTGTAAAGTCAGGTCAAGTAAAGTATTAAGGCAGGTCGGGTAATGTATAAAGTCAGGTCAGGTAATGTATAAAGACAGGTCAGGTAATGTATAAAGTCAGGTCAGGTAATGTATAAAGTTAGGACAGGTAATGTGTAAAGTCAGGTCAGGTAATGTATAAAGGCAGGTCAGGTAATGTATAAAGTCAGTACAACCTTCCTCAGAGTGTTATCGTTATTGAAAAGAATAGAACAACTAAAACCTTCCAAAGAGGTCGTAAATGCGACTAATGAAGGATGTGTATGCGGCTAGCAACGCCATCATGCAATTCCTTTAGGAATGAAACCGGCGTGTGCTATGATGCAGGCTTCCTGTAAGACGTGTGCTGTAGCTGTGAACCTATGCTTCCTTTGGAGTCATGAGATGGAGCAATCAATTACAGAATGTACAATAATAAATGCTGTCGTAGGAGATGAAGTGTTGGTGACCTAAGTAGCCAGATGTTTTCCTCACTGTCTGGATATGAGCACATCAATACTACCAGGTTGTAGGGGTGTATGCATGATGATGATGCTTATAGCTCGCTGATTATACACACGTCTCCTACTAGAACTGTACCGTTTCCCTACTCAGTCTCTGGGGATGTTAAACCCTAGAATAATGTGCTCCTAATTCAATCAAATAGAATTGACCATATGGTGACTTGCAAGAAGGCTGGGGACAGCCAGAGTCTAACGAAGCCGCCACAAATTATTACATACTGAGCGGATAGGCACTTGACCCCCAGGGCGCAGAACACAGCGCAACGCAACCCTTCTCGCGAAGACAGCAACACTTGACGAAGGTTTCAGTGGCGCCGTTCATTGTTCAATTGTGCCGCTGTGTTCACATCAATGTGACAGGAGCTCCTAGTGAAAGTCAACCCATTTATAAAATGCGTGGTGGAAGTGGACAAACGAACTGGATGGACAGAGGTCAAATCCTGAACAACGTTCCTGACAATGTTCAACAAAGACGAGCGTGAGGGAACAAATAAATTACAAAAATAAAATACATTGTCAGTAAACAAAACGAAATTTGAACCCATTGATTCGGATGCCAACCAAGAAAGTAAAATAAATAGTCGAATAAAAAAATGTGAAGAATAAGAAACAGATGGAGGAGAAAGAAAAATAAGAAGAAGAAGAAATAGCCATGTATAATGCGTTCAGAATGACGTACAGTTGGTATTGATATGTTCTTCAAATAATTCATGAACATGTCAACCAATAATTCATGAACCTGTTAACCAATAACTCATGAACATGTCAACCAATAATTCATGAACCTGTCAACCAATAATTCATGAACCTGTCAACCAATAATGAATGCACCTGTCAACCAATAATTTATGAACCTGTTAACCAATAATTCATGAACCTGTCAACCAATAATTCATGAACCTGTCAACCAATAATTCATGAACCTGTCAACCAATAATTCATGAACCTGTCAACCAATAATTCATGAACCTGTCAAGCAATAATTCATGAACATGTCAACCAATAATTCATGAACCTGTCAACCAATAATTCACGAACCTGTCAACCAATAATTCATGAACCTGTCAACCAATAATTCATAAACCTGTTAACCAATAATTCATGAGCATGTCAACCAATAATTCACGAACCTGTCAACTTGAATCGTTGCATTAGCCCCTGTTTCCATGACAATATTCATGTGGTATGCAGTAATATGACGTGGACTAGATGAATTCACCAGATGTTGCCTTTCTTATGTCTATGAGTTCCACGGTTATTAATACAATACATCTTTTACAGTCATCATCATGTAGAGTGTCCATTATAGAACGTCGCTAAGATCACAGTCTGTCTGAAAGAAACTCTTTCCCTTGTCAAAACTCCAGCCTCCGCCACAGTCATTCCTGGATATCTTGGTGCCATCGTCTTCTTGGTCTACCCCTTCCTCGTTTGTCTGGCACCATACCTTCCATCACTGTTTTCTCGAGACCGTTGTGTCTCTTGATGTGACCAAAGCATTTGCATTTTCTAGCCAAAATGGAATTGATAAACCAGTTCTCCTCTATGTTCAGCTCTTGCCGAATGTCTACATTTGTTCTTTTCTCTGTCCAGGGTATTCTGAGGATATTTCTGTAACGTTTTGACTCGAAGGATTCGATTCTTTGTCTAGACGTTTTGGTAATCGTCCATGCTTCACCGCCATAAGCTGCCATAGGAAAAAAACACGCTCTCAAGACTTTTACTTTTACCGTTTTGTTGGTGCCCTGCCATAATTTCTTCAGGCTGTTCAGTCATTGCATTGCCATAGCTAGTCTTCTTCTGATTTCTTTCGAGCAGTCGCCATTTTTGTCAATTCTGGAGCCCAGATATTCAAAATGCGTGACCTGATCTATTTCCTCACCACCCACTGTAAATTTATGCTGACATTGTGTTTTGTCAGTGGTCATTATCTTTGTTTTAATTGTGTTTATGAACAGGTTCTGACCTTTACTATGTTAATTAACGGCTGCTCTAGCCCTTCCGCACTTCTTGATAGTATCACTGTGTCATCTGCGTATCGTAACTCTGGAATCTCGTACCCCCCAATCGTAAATGGGTCGACACTTTCAATGTTCTTATCTTCTCGAACATTTCTCATTATACATTCCGCATATATGTTGTACAGATAAGGTGAGAGGATACATCCCTGTAGTACTCCCTTTTGTACTGCAAACTAATCTGATGTTTGCCCAGATACTCGGACTGCGGCTTGTTGATCTTGGTATAATGTTTCAATGAGATGGACTAAATGCAAGGTAAACCCCATTTCCTTCATGATTCTCCACAGATTTTGATGTTTAACATGTGTACAGGTCTACATTAAACTCTCTAAATTTTTCGTAGATATTCCTTAAAATGAATATGTGGTCCCTGGTCCTTCTGTGTTTCCTAAAATTACAGTTACAGTACTTCCGTTAATTGATAATGTATGAAGAACCGCTGAAGTACCCGCATCAATCACAAATAAATTATTTTTCCTGATAAATTTGCATGAATGTTTATAATATATTGACTTCAATGTTTGATAGGACAACATATACTATTTTCTTGACATCTGTTAGTTTTGAAGGTTTTACTGTCACTTGCCACCTGTCACTTGTCACCTGTCACTTGCCACCTGTCACTTGCCACCTATCACTTGCCACCTGTCACTTGCCACCTGTCCTTTAACCTTTGCACAAACTAATTCTACATGATCTAGGTGTGAATGGTACGCTGGCAATCTTAAACACGTATAAGCATGTTGCTGGGTTACTTTGTCAATGTGAAACGTCTTTGTCATGTGTGTATTCTTTACAAGTGACAAAAATTCATGTTTGACGTGCATTTCTGCAAATCAAATGTGTTCATTTATTAACCGAAGTCTGATCCAGTCCTTAATACGTGTTGATGTCGGGACTCTTGTCTTCCAGCGCCACTGCATTTTAATAGGCAGACAGGGGAGACTATCTAATAACGGAAGTACTGGTCTCTTAATTCCATTTCTAAACATATGGCTAATTATCTTTGAAGTGTTAGTCCCGATTGTTCGCAATTCATCACATGTCCAATATGTCTGTTCCCTGCATAGGCTATATCTGTCCATACCATTTACTGCGTGGCACAGTTCTCTTTATCGTTCTATATACAGAGTGCCATTTACTGCGTGGCACAGTTCTCTTTATCGTTCTATATACAGAGTGCCATTTACTGCGTGGCACAGTTCTCTTTATCGTTCTATATACAGAGTGCCATTTACTGCGTGGCACAATTCTCTTTATCGTTCTATATACAGAGTGCCATTTACTGCGTGGCACAGTTCTCCTTATCGTTCTATATACAGAGTGCCATTTCTTCTCTTTATGTTTTGAATTTATCCACGTTTCCTCTATGTACACCATATCGTCGTTCTCTGTAAATATGAACTTCTACTAGGTGCATTGTGGGGCTTTTCATACATGATACAATGTGGGGCTATTCATACATGATACAATGTGGGGCTATTCATACATGATATCTCTACCTCCTGTATGCTTGCGGAATGTGAAGCCAACATCCATAACAGTTTTCCAGGACTCGTAGTTTTAAAGACAGAAGTGTCGTTCTTTCTCACTGGAATTGTCAATGTCCTCACCGTCAATGTCCTCACCGTCAATATCCTTACCGTTAATGTCCTCACCGTCAATATCCTTACCGTTAATGTCCTCACCGTCAATATCCTTACCGTTAATGTCCTCACCGTCAATATCCTTACCGTTAATGTCCTCACCGTCAATGTCCTTAGCGTTAATGTCCTTAGCGTTAATTTCCTTACCGTCAATGTCGTTACCGTCAATGTCGTTACCGTCAATGTCTTCACCGTCAATGTCCTTAGCGGTAATGTCCTTACCGTCAATGTCCTTAGCGTCAATGTCCTTAGCGTTAATGTCCTTAGCGTTAATGTCTTTACCGTCAATGTCCTTAGTATCAATGACCTTAGTATCAATGACCTTAGTATCAATGACCTTAGTATCAATGATCTTAGCGTTAATGACCTTAGTATCAATGACCTTAGTATCAATGACCTTAGTATCAATGACCTTAGTATCAATGTCCTTAGTATCAATAACCTTAGTATCAATGACCTTAGTATCAATGACCTTAGTATCAATGTCCTTAGTATCAATGACCTTAGTATCAATGACCTTCCTATCATTGACCTTAGTATCAATGACCTTAGTATCAATAACCTTAGTATCAATAACCTTAGTATCAATAACCTTAGTATCAATAACCTTAGTATCATTGACCTTAGTATCAATAACCTTAGTATCAATAACCTTAGTATCATTAACCTTAGTATCAATGACCTTAGTATCAATGACCTTCCTATCAATAACCTTACTATCAATAACCTTACTATCAATGACCTTCCTATCAATAACCTTACTATCAATAACCTTACTATCAATGACCTTCCTATCAATGACCTTACTATCATACACTTCCTATCAATGACCTTCCTATCAATAACCTTACTATCAATAACCTTACTATCAATGACCTTACTATCAATGACCTTACTATCAATGTCCTCTTTAGAACCCACCATTCTATATATTTCTGGTTTAATAACTTCTTCTCACAGCTATCAACTTTTCTTCTTCGTCTCTGGTAGAAATAATGTCATGTCTGTCGTGGTGACAGCGTTTGAAATTCGATGATACAGTTATATTGATTTTTCAATGAAATACGATGATACAGTTATATTGATCTTTCAATGAAATACGATGATACAGTTATATTGATCTTTCAATGAAATACGATGATACAGTTATATTGATCTTTCAATGAAATACGATGATACAGTTATATTGATCTTTCAATGAAATACGATGAAACAGTTATATTGATCTTTCAATGAAATACGATGATACAGTTATATTGATCTTTCAATGAAATACGATGATACAGTTATATTGATCTTTCAATGAAATGCGATGATACAGTTATATTGATCTTTCAATGAAATACGATGATACAGTTATATTGATCTTTCAATGAAATACGATGATACAGTTATATTGATCTTTCAATGAAATGCGATGATACAGTTATATTGAGCTTTCAATGAAATGCGATGATACAGTTATATTGATCTTTTAATGAAATACGATGATACAGTTATATTGATCTTTCAATGAAATACGATGATACAGTTATATTGATTTTTCAATGAAATACGATGATACAGTTATATTGATCTTTCAATCAAATACGATGATACAGTTATATTGATCTTTCAATGAAATACGATGATACAGTTATATTGATCTTTCAATGAAATACGATGATACAGTTATATTGATCTTTCAATGAAATACGATGAAACAGTTATATTGATCTTTCAATGAAATACGATGATACAGTTATATTGATCTTTCAATGAAATGCGATGATACAGTTATATTGAGCTTTCAATGAAATGCGATGATACAGTTATATTGATCTTTTAATGAAATACGATGATACAGTTATATTGATCTTTCAATGAAATACGATGATACAGTTATATTGATCTTTTAATGAAATACGATGATACAGTTATATTGATCTTTTAATGAAATACGATGATACAGTTATATTGATCTTTCAATGAAATACGATGATACATAATGATTTTTCAATAAAATACGATGATACATTTATATTGATCTTTCAATGAAATACGATGATATAGTTATATTGATCTTTCAATGGAATACGATGATACATATTGATCTTTCAATGACTAAGAAACATTATTATAATCTATTTATATCTCATAATTGCTGAGATATATTAATTTCCAGATTGACACATCTCTCTGAACGCACTAAAGTACGCGGTGTATTATTGGTTACCCGATGTGATGTAAGAAAAGCTGCATTACTCACCTTAATGATGTCAACACACTTGTAGGCTGTGATTGAAGTGAGTGTACTGCGGAGAGACTGCAGACCTACCACCATCTCTATAGGCACTTTCTGCAGGTTAAGACTTGTCAGATTGCCAAAACGATGTAGAGATACTGGATAATGAATTGCTCCAGCACAGCTAACTAGCTAGAAGGCAAACAAAATAATCAAGAGTGACATTATTGCAGCTCAGTGGTTATTAAACAATTGTGAATGTGAAACACTAGAGAACGTTTTCCCCAAAACAGAAAAGTGTATGTGAAACACTAGAGAAGGTTTTCCCAAAATAGAAAAGTGTATGTGAAACACTAGAGAACGTTTTCCCCAAAACAGAAAAGTGTATGTGAAACACTAGAGAACGTTTTCCCCAAAACAGAAAAGTGTATGTGAAACACTAGAGAACGTTTTCCCCAAAACAGAAAAGTGTATGTTAAACACTAGAGAACGTTTTCCCCAAAACAGAAAAGTGTATGTGAAACACTAGAGAACGTTTTGCCCAAAACAGAAAAGTGTATGTGAAACACGAGAGAACGTTTTCCCCAAAATCGAAAAGTGTATGTGAAACACAAGAGAAGGTTTTCCCAAAAACAGAAAAGTGTATGTGAAACACTAGAGAAGGTTTTCCCCAAAATAGAAAAGTGTATGTGAAACACGAGAGAAGGTTTTCCCCAAAATAGAAAAGTGTATGTGAAACACGAGAGAACGTTTTTCCCAAAATCGAAAAGTGTATGTGAAAAACTAGAGAACGTTTTCCCCAAAATCGAAAAGTGTATGTGAAAGACAAGAGAAGGTTTTCCCCAAAAACAGAAAAGTGAATGTGAAACACTAGAGAAGGTTTTCCCAAACATTGAAAAGTGTATGTGAAGAAACACTAGAGAAAGTTTTCCCCAAAACAGAAAAGTGTATGTGAAACACTAGAGAGCGTTTTCCCCAAAACAGAAAAGTGTATGTGAAACACTAGAGAACGTTTTCCCCAAAACAGAACGGTGTATGTGAAACACTAGAAAACGTTTTCCCCAAAACAGAACGGTGTATGTAAAACACTAGAGAACGATTATTGTGTGTGGTAGGTCTGTGTAGATTATTGTGTGGGAGATCTGTGTAGATTATTGTCTGGGAGGTCTGTGTAGATTATTGTGTGGGAGGTCTGTGTAGATTATTGTCTGGGAGGTCTGTGTAGATTATTGTGTGGGAGGTCTGTGTAGATTATTGTATGTGGTAGGTCTGTGTAGATTATTGTGTGTGGGAGGTCTGTGTAGATTATTGTATGGGAGGTCTGTGTAGATTATTGTGTGTGCATGGTCTGTGTAGATGATTGTTTGTGGGAGGTCTGTGTAGATTATTGTGTGGGAGGTCTGTGTAGATTATTTTGTGGGAGGTATGTGTAGATTATTGTGTGGGAGGTCTGTGTAGATTATTGTGTGGGAGGTCTGTATAGATTATTGTGTGGGAGGTCTGTGTAGATTATTGTGTGGGAGGTCTGTGTAGATTATTGTGTGGGAGGTCTGTGTAGATTATTGTGTGGGAGGTCTGTGTAGATTATTGTGTGGGAGGTCTGTGTAGATTATTGTGTGGGAGGTCTGTGTAGATTATTGTCTGGGAGGTCTGTGTAGATTAGTGTGTGTGGAAGGTCTGTGTAGATTAGTGTGTGTGGAAGGTCTGTGTAGATTAGTGTGTGTGGAAGGTCTGTGTAGATTAGTGTGTGTGGAAGGTATGTGTAGATTAGTGTGTGTGGAAGGTCTGTGTAGATTAGTGTGTGTGGAAGGTCTGTGTAGATTAGTGTGTGGGAGGTCTGTGTAGATTAGTGTGTGTGGAAGGTCTGTGTAGATTAGTGTGTGTGGAAGGTCTGTGTAGATTAGTGTGTGTGGAAGGTCTGTGTAGATTAGTGTGTGTGGAAGGTCTGTGTAGATTAGTGTGTGTGGAAGGTCTGTGTAGATTAGTGTGTGTGGAAGGTCTGTGTAGATTAGTGTGTGGAAGGTCTGTGTAGATTAGTGTGTGTGGAAGGTATGTGTAGATTAGTGTGTGGAAGGTCTGTGTAGATTAGTGTGTGTGGAAGGTATGTGTAGATTAGTGTGTGTGGAAGGTCTGTGTAGATTAGTGTGTGTGGAAGGTCTGTGTAGATTAGTGTGTGTGGAAGGTCTGTGTAGATTAGTGTGTGTGGGAGGTCTGTGTAGATTAGTGTGTGTGGAAGGTCTGTGTAGATTAGTGTGTGTGGAAGGTATGTGTAGATTAGTGTGTGTGGAAGGTCTGTGTAGATTAGTGTGTGTGGAAGGTCTGTGTAGATTAGTGTGTGGGAGGTCTGTGTAGATTAGTGTGTGTGGAAGGTATGTGTAGATTAGTGTGTGTGGAAGGTCTGTGTAGATTAGTGTGTGTGGAAGGTTTGTGTAGACTAGTGTGTGGGAGGTCTGTGTAGATTAGTGTGTGTGGAAGGTCTGTGTAGATTAGTGTGTGTGGAAGGTCTGTGTAGATTAGTGTGTGTGGAAGGTCTGTGTAGATTAGTGTGTGTGGAAGGTCTGTGTAGATTAGTGTGTGTGGAAGGTCTGTGTAGATTAGTGTGTGTGGAAGGTCTGTGTAGATTAGTGTGTGGGAGGTCTGTGTAGATTAGTGTGTGTGGAAGGTCTGTGTAGATTAGTGTGTGTGGAAGGTCTGTGTAGATTAGTGTGTGTGGAAGGTCTGTGTAGATTAGTGTGTGTGGAAGGTCTGTGTAGATTAGTGTGTGTGGAAGGTCTGTGTAGATTAGTGTGTGTGGAAGGTCTGTGTAGATTAGTGTGTGTGGAAGGTCTGTGTAGATTAGTGTGTGTGGAAGGTCTGTGTAGATTAGTGTGTGTGGAAGGTCTGTGTAGATTAGTGTGTGTGGAAGGTCTGTGTAGATTAGTGTGTGTGGAAGGTCTGTGTAGATTAGTGTGTGTGGAAGGTCTGTGTAGATTAGTGTGTGTGGAAGGTCTGTGTAGATTAGTGTGTGTGGAAGGTCTGTGTAGATTAGTGTGTGTGGAAGGTCTGTGTAGATTAGTGTGTGGGAGGTCTGTGTAGATTAGTGTGTGTGGAAGGTCTGTGTAGATTAGTGTGTGTGGAAGGTCTGTGTAGATTAGTGTGTGTGGAAGGTCTGTGTAGATTAGTGTGTGTGGAAGGTCTGTGTAGATTAGTGTGTGTGGAAGGTCTGTGTAGATTAGTGTGTGTGGAAGGTCTGTGTAGATTAGTGTGTGTGGAAGGTCTGTGTAGATTAGTGTGTGTGGAAGGTCTGTGTAGATTAGTGTGTGTGGAAGGTCTGTGTAGATTAGTGTGTGTGGAAGGTCTGTGTAGATTAGTGTGTGTGGAAGGTCTGTGTAGATTAGTGTGTGTGGAAGGTCTGTGTAGATTAGTGTGTGTGGAAGGTCTGTGTAGATTAGTGTGTGTGGAAGGTCTGTGTAGATTAGTGTGTGTGGAAGGTCTGTGTAGATTAGTGTGTGTGGAAGGTCTGTGTAGATTAGTGTGTGTGGAAGGTCTGTGTAGATTAGTGTGTGTGGAAGGTCTGTGTAGATTAGTGTGTGTGGAAGGTCTGTGTAGATTAGTGTGTGTGGAAGGTCTGTGTAGATTAGTGTGTGTGGAAGGTCTGTGTAGATTAGTGTGTGTGGAAGGTCTGTGTAGATTAGTGTGTGTGGAAGGTCTGTGTAGATTAGTGTGTGTGGAAGGTCTGTGTAGATTAGTGTGTGTGGAAGGTCTGTGTAGATTAGTGTGTGTGGAAGGTCTGTGTAGATTAGTGTGTGTGGAAGGTCTGTGTAGATTAGTGTGTGTGGAAGGTCTGTGTGGATTAGTGTGTGTGGAAGGTCTGTGTAGATTAGTGTGTGTGGAAGGTCTGTGTAGATTAGTGTGTGTGGAAGGTCTGTGTAGATTAGTGTGTGTGGAAGGTCTGTGTAGATTAGTGTGTGTGGAAGGTATGTGTAGATTAGTGTGTGTGGAAGGTCTGTGTAGATTAGTGTGTGTGGAAGGTCTGTGTAGATTAGTGTGTGTGGAAGGTCTGTGTAGATTAGTGTGTGTGGAAGGTCTGTGTAGATTAGTGTGTGTGGAAGGTCTGTGTACAGTAGTGTGTGTGGAAGGTCTGTGTAGATTAGTGTGTGTGGAAGGTCTGTGTAGATTAGTGTGTGTGGAAGGTCTGTGTAGATTAGTGTGTGGGAGGTCTGTGTAGAGTAGTGTGTGTGGAAGGTATGTGTAGATTAGTGTGTGTGGAAGGTCTGTGTAGATTAGTGTGTGGGAGGTCTGTGTAGATTAGTGTGTGTGGAAGGTCTGTGTAGATTAGTGTGTGTGGAAGGTCTGTGTAGATTAGTGTGTGTGGAAGGTCTGTGTAGATTAGTGTGTGTGGAAGGTCTGTGTAGATTAGTGTGTGTGGAAGGTCTGTGTAGATTAGTGTGTGTGGAAGGTCTGTGTAGATTAGTGTGTGTGGAAGGTCTGTGTAGATTAGTGTGTGTGGAAGGTCTGTGTAGATTAGTGTGTGTGGAAGGTCTGTGTAGATTAGTGTGTGTGGAAGGTCTGTGTAGATTAGTGTGTGTGGAAGGTCTGTGTAGATTAGTGTGTGTGGAAGGTCTGTGTAGATTAGTGTGTGTGGAAGGTCTGTGTAGATTAGTGTGTGTGGAAGGTCTGTGTAGATTAGTGTGTGTGGAAGGTCAGTGTAGATTAGTGTGTGTGGAAGGTCTGTGTAGATTAGTGTGTGTGGAAGGTCTGTGTAGATTAGTGTGTGTGGAAGGTCTGTGTAGATTAGTGTGTGTGGAAGGTCTGTGTAGATTAGTGTGTGTGGAAGGTCTGTGTAGATTAGTGTGTGTGGAAGGTCTGTGTAGATTAGTGTGTGTGGAAGGTCTGTGTAGATTAGTGTGTGTGGAAGGTCTGTGTAGATTAGTGTGTGTGGGAGGTCTGTGTAGATTAGTGTGTGTGGAAGGTCTGTGTAGATTAGTGTGTGTGGAAGGTCTGTGTAGATTAGTGTGTGGGAGGTCTGTGTAGATTAGTGTGTGTGGAAGGTCTGTGTAGATTAGTGTGTGTGGGAGGTCTGTGTAGATTAGTGTGTGTGGAAGGTCTGTGTAGATTAGTGTGTGGGAGGTCTGTGTAGATTAGTGTGTGGGAGGCCTGTGTAGATTAGTGTGTGGGAGGTCTGTGTAGATTAGTGTGTGGAAGGTCTGTGTAGATTAGTGTGTGTGGAAGGTCTGTGTAGATTAGTGTGTGTGGAAGGTCTGTGTAGATTAGTGTGTGTGGAAGGTCTGTGTAGATTAGTGTGTGTGGAAGGTCTGTGTAGATTAGTGTGTGTGTGGAAGGTCTGTGTAGATTAGTGTGTGTGGAAGGTCTGTGTAGATTAGTGTGTGTGGAAGGTCTGTGTAGATTAGTGTGTGTGGAAGGTCTGTGTAGATTAGTGTGTGTGGAAGGTCTGTGTAGATTAGTGTGTGTGGAAGGTCTGTGTAGATTAGTGTGTGTGGAAGGTCTGTGTAGATTAGTGTGTGTGGAAGGTCTGTGTAGATTAGTGTGTGTGGAAGGTCTGTGTAGATTAGTGTGTGTGGAAGGTCTGTGTAGATTAGTGTGTGTGGGAGGTCTGTGTAGATTAGTGTGTGTGGAAGGTCTGTGTAGATTAGTGTGTGTGGAAGGTCTGTGTAGATTAGTGTGTGGGAGGTCTGTGTAGATTAGTGTGTGTGGAAGGTCTGTGTAGATTAGTGTGTGTGGGAGGTCTGTGTAGATTAGTGTGTGTGGGAGGTCTGTGTAGATTAGTGTGTGGGAGGTCTGTGTAGATTAGTGTGTGGAAGGTCTGTGTAGATTAGTGTGTGGGAGGTCTGTGTAGATTAGTGTGTGGGAGGTCTGTGTAGATTAGTGTGTGGGAGGTCTGTGTAGATTAGTGTGTGGGAGGTCTGTGTAGATTAGTGTGTGGAAGGTCTGTGTAGATTAGTGTGTGGGAGGTCTGTGTAGATATCTGCTTGTCACTAAATGGCATGTGGGATTGGACGAAGTGTTACGAGGAAGCGGTTTGTGGGAGCGGGTTTTGTTAGATGCATGGTGGTGATATTAAGAGGAGGGGGTAATTAGGTCGTAGATGCGCTCAGTGGTGGGTCACTAGTGTGAATGTAGGTCGGGGGTCCACGAAGTGTGACTGTAGGTCGTGGTGTCCACGAAGTGTGACTGTAGGTCGGGGGTCCACGAAGTGTGACTGTAGGTCGTGGTGTCCACGAAGTGTGACTGTAGGTCGGGGGTCCACGAAGTGTGACTGTAGGTCGGGGGTCCACGAAGTGTGACTGTAGGTCGAAGGTCCACGAAGTGTGACTGTAGGTCGGGGGTCCACGAAGTGTGACTGTAGGTCGGGGGTCCTCGAAGTGTGACTGTAGGTCGTGGGGTCCACGAAGTGTGACTGTAGGTCGGGGGTCCACGAAGTGTGACTGTAGGTCGTGGTGTCCAAGAAGTGTGACTGTAGGTCGTGGGGTCCCCCACGAAGTGTGACTGTAGGTCGGGGGTCCACGAAGTGTGACTGTAGGTCGTGGGGTCCACGAAGTGTGACTGTAGATCGTGGGGTCCACGAAGTGTGATTGTTGGTCGGGGGTCCACGAAGTGTGACTGTAGGTCGGGGGTCCACGAAGTGTGACTGTAGGTAGTGGTGTCCACGAAGTGTGACTGTAAATCGTGGGGTCCACGAAGTGTGATTGTTGGTCGGGGGTCCACGAAGTGTGACTGTAGGTCGTGGGGTCTACGAAGTGTGATTGTAGGTCGTGGGGTCCACGAAGTGTGACTGTAGGTCGTGGGGTCCACGAAATGTGACTGTAGGTCGTGGGGTCCACGAAGTGTGACTGTAGGTCGTGGGGTCCACGAAGTGTGACTGTAGGTCGTGGGGTCCACGAAGTATGACTGTAGGTCGTGGGGTCCACGAAGTGTGATTGCTGGTCGTGGGGTCCACGAAGTGTGACTGTAGGTCGTGGGGTCCACGAAATGTATTGTGACGGTCTACACAGATTAATGTGTATTTTTGTTCTGTTGTTTTGTGATGTTTGGACGGGAAAGGGGAGGGGGGGGGGAATTTGTGGTGCCTCCATGGAGGTATCAATATGTTGAAACTGACCACTACTGCCTTTAAACACTTGCACATTTATGCTGACATCCGAATTTTTACTTCGGACTAGGACAAGCTCTGTGGATACATCAAAATTTCGGCCTGGCGACCTCTTTATTGAGATCAGTTTAAGTGGACGTCTGAAAGTGTTCAGAGGACATATTGTACGGAGAGTGACCAAACTGACCAGCTTTCCTTAAATCTATTCTGCGATGTGATGCCTGAGCGTGTTCGATAATGAAGAGAGTAACAGTGTTTTGTCAGCAGACCCGCAGTGACACAGTCCATGTCAGCAGACCCGCAGTGACACAGTCCATGTCTGCAGACCAGCAGTGACACAGTCCATGTCTGCAGACCAGCAGTGACACAGTCCATGTCAGCAGACCCGCAGTGACACAGTCCATGTCAGCAGATCAGCAGTGACACAGTCCATGTCTGCAGACCAGCAGTGACACAGTCCATGTCAGCAGACCCGCAGTGACACAGTCCATGTCAGCAGACCAGCAGTGACACAGTCCATGTCAGCAGACCAGCAGTGACACAGTCCATGTCTGCAGACCAGCAGGGACACAGTCCATGTCAGCAGACCAGCAGTGACACAGTCCATGTCAGCAGACCAGCAGTGACACAGTCCATGTCAGCAGACCAGCAGTGACACAGTCCATGTCTGCAGACCAGCAGTGACACAGTCCATGTCAGCAGACCAGCAGTGACACAGTCCATGTCAGCAGACCCGCAGTGAGAGAGTCTATTAGAGTTGGCTAGCAGTGAGATAGTCCGAGAGAGTAGGCTAGGACTGAGAGAGTCAATCACAGTAGGCTAGCACTGAGAGATTCCATTAGAGTAGGCTAGCACTGAGAGTACGTGACAGTAGGCTAGCACTGAGAGAGTCCGTGACAGTAGGCTAGCACTGAGAGAGTCCGTGACAGTAGGCTAGCACAGAGAGAGTCCGAGAGAGTAGACTAGCACTGAGAAAGTCCGAGAGAGTAGGCTAGCACTGAGAGAGTCCATGTCAGTAGGCTAGCACTGAGAGAGTCCATGACAGTAGGCTAGCACTGAGAGAGTCCATGACAGTAGGCTAGCACTGAGAGAGTCCATTAGAATAGGATAGCACTGAGAGAGTCCGTGAGAGTAGACTAGCATTGAGAGAGTCCATTAGTGCAGGCTAGACGTGAGAGAGTCCATCAGAGTAGGATAGCACAGAGAGAGTCCGAGAGAGTAGTCTAGCACTGAGAAAGTCCGAGAGAGTAGGCTAGCATTGAGAGAGTCCGAGAGAGTAGGCTAGAAGTGAGAGAGTCCATTAGAGTAGGCTAGCAGTGAGAGAGTCCGAGAGAGTAAGCTAGAACTGAGAGAGTCCATTGGAGTAGCCTAGCACAGAGATCCGAGAGAGTAGGCTAGCACAGAGAGAGTCCGAGAGAGTTGGCTAGAAGTTAGAGTTCATGAGAGTAGGCTAGAAGTGAGAGAGTCCATGAGAGTTGGCTAGCAGTGAGAGAGACCGAGAGAGTAGGCTAGCACTGACCTTGAGACTTGGTGTAAACTGCATAAAGTCCTTGATGAATTGCACGTTATGGCTCCTTTCTGACCTGGTCCTGTCCAATTCTTGTTTGGCTTTCTGTTCGTTTGTCAGAGATGGAAAGCTGGTTGGAGTCCCCGCGACAGGAGTGCTGACCTCCTTGAAGGAGATGCTGTGTCTACGGCACTCGCTGTTAAGCTGGACCAGGACACTTGTTGTGAGCGTGAACGATGATCCGCCATTAAGTGCCCTATGACCTGGGGAACAATGATGTTTGGTTAAAACGTGAAATCGGAAGAACCGCTTTTAAGTCATATGTGACCTGGGTAGAATGATGAATAGTCAATAAGTGGACTGGGTAGACTGTTGAGACACTATTAAGTATCATGTGACCTGGAATCAATTATGAACCGTAACTCTAAGGCAGATGTTAAGAGGATGAAAGAGGCAGCGAGTCACATAATCTGGAAAGATATTGTTGGAGGAACAGATGTTGAACAGGAGTGGGAAAGTTTTAAAACAGTTCTAGAAACGCTAAAAGAGGAATGTGTTCCATGTAGGGAGGTAAACCCCAAGCGTAAAAAGTGGATAACTAGATTTGTAGTGAAATGTAGAAGAACTAAAATTAAGGCATGGAAAAAATATATAGAGGCAGGTAAATCAAAAGAAACATTAAAAATATTTGGACAAGCAGAACATAGCTCAGAAAGCGAATAAAACAGCAAAATTAGACTTCGAAAAAAAACTTGCTCATAGGATCAAGACTGACAGTAAAAGCTTCTTCTCTTATGTTAGAAATAAACAAAGATCGAAAGACAAAGTAGGCCCTCTCATAGACAGTACAGGGAAAATAATAAGTGAGAATATGGAGGCAGCTAATCTACTCAATCAGTACTTTGGCACAGTCTACACAAAAGAGGACTGCTCCAAGATCCCAGAGCCTATGGATATTTTTTAAAGAGACATGGATACAGCAGGATTAAGATCAATCTGTATTACAGAGGAAATGGTTTTTTAAAAATTGGAGGGGTTGAAAGTGGATAAATTTCCAGGTCAAGACGGTAGTCATCCAAAATTGCTGTATGAAATTAGAGACCAACTAGCAAAACTATTAGCTATATTATGTTCTCAATCACTTGCACAGGGGATTGTTCCACGGGATTGGAAAGATGCAGGAGTGGTCTCTTTTTTAAAAAGTGCAAAAAATGAGATCCAGCAAATTAAAGACCAGTGAGTTTAACAAGAATAGTCTGTAAATTGTTAGAGTCAATAATCAAAGAAAACATTGTAATGCATTTAGACACGTTTAATCTGATCAGAAATAGTCAGCATGGGTTTACTAGAGGGAGATCGTGTTTAACAAATCTATTAGAATTCATGGAGGAGGTTTCTAAATGATAGATAAGGAGGAGTCAGTGGATGTTATGTATATATATTTGGCAAAGGTCTTTGTTAGAGTACCTCATCAAAGAATATTTCGAAAGTTAAAATCACATGGAATAGGTGGGGAAGTCGCCAAATGGATGGACAATTAGTTAACGGGAAAACGGCAGAGGGTTGGGCATAAATAAGGAGTACTCTTAGGGGTGTGAAGTGAAAAGTGGAGTGCCACAGGGCTCGGTTTTAGGATCAATTTTTTTTTTAACAGTATAAACGATTTGAACATTGATTTGGGATCCACGATTGCAAAATTTACTGATGACACAAACCTATGCAGTAGTGTCTCATCTAAAGCGGAAGTGGATATATTGATGTCGGATTTAGATAAAATTCGAGAGTGATCTGTAAGCTGGCAAATGGAGTTTAATGTAGATAAATGTACAGTCATCCACATGGGTAAATTCAATATGAAACATAAATACAGAATGGGTGAGAACAATATTAGAAGGATAGATAAGGAAAGGGACCTAGGGGTTAAAATAGATCATACAGGTAAGGTGAGTGAGCAAGTTAAGGTAGCAGTGAAAAAGGCAAATGCAATGTTAGGTATGATAAAAAGAAATATTAAACATAGGAGCAAGGAAGTGATAGTCAAACTTTATAAAGCATTAGTTAGACCAAGATTGGAGAACTGTGTACAGGTGTGGAGTCCTTATCATAGTGGGGACATAAACATGCTAGAAAGAATACAAAAAAGAGCGATAAAGCTGATAGTGGGATTCCAGAATTACAGTTATGAGGAAAGACTCAGAAAAACCGGCCTACAGTGTCTTGAAGAGAGAAGAATTCATGGTGACTTAATACAGATTTATAAGATGATCAGAGGAACCGATAAATTAGACTTAAACACGTTTTTTTTTTAAAAATACAACCACCTTGAAGAACAAGAGGGCATAGCTATACATTAACTAAAGAGAGTTTCAGATTAAATATTAGGAAATATTTTGTTACTCCAAGAGTGGTGAATGTTAGGAATGCATTGCCACGGGAGGTAGTGGAGGCAGGGACAATTAGTGCACTTAAGAATAAACTGGATGCGCATAGCTTTTAGAGCAAGGAAATGTAAATGAAACTGGTTGTATACAGACCCTGCAGAGTCTGCTAAGACGGTATAAAGACGTTAAGTTAAGTATCAGTGACATGTGATAGCTACCATGTGACCGGGCTAGAATGACGAGTCATCATGAATTGATGTCACCGTTAAGTGTGATGAGCTACCATGTGACCGGGCTAGAATGACGAGTCATCATGAATTGATGTCACCGTTAAGTGTCACGTGGGCTGGAGACCCGCATGTCTTATCTAACATTCCAGCCCCTTTCAACATTTATGGTAGGTTACAGCGCTACTCTAATGTGTTTCCATTCGGGCCCCAATAACTATTTCCAGCGGAATGAACATAATTAATTGTCGAGGAAAACAGACTTTCAACAGGAAGATCAGACTAGAACAAATTTTGTACCTTCATTTCTGAGCAGGGACGACAGCTTTCTTAGACCATCGTCGCCGATGCCAGACTGTGCCTCGCTGTTGGTTGTGCTGCCTCTCAAACCATCGTCCCCAATGTCAGGTCGTGGCTGGCTGTTGGTTGTCCTGCCTCTCAAACCATCCTCTCCAATGTCAGGTCGAGGCTGGCTGTTGGTTGTCCTGCCTCTCAAACCATCCTCTCCAATGTCAGGTCGTGGCTGGCTGTTGGTTGTCCTGCCTCTCAAACCATCCTCTCCAATGTCAGGTCGTGGCTGGCTGTTGGTTGTCCTGCCTCTCAAACTGACCGACATGTCTCAGCTTGTCCTGTAGGCCGAGAGTCTATCTAGTTGTCTTATTTACTTCTGTAGAGAAATGTCAACAGTTAATTAACGTGTGAGGGTAGAAGCAGTCCCATAGCAAGAACTGTTGTATGAGATGGCGTGTTAGAGAAAATATAAAGTATACAGGTTCCACCCAACCAGACAACACGTGCCTTATGTGACTTGTCCACAAGATATAATTGTATCCAGGTCTGTCGAGTCAGATTGTCTCCCAATTTCTTGATTGGTTCTACCTTTCAGACTCTCATCTGACTCTGCGTAGGCGGTTTGTGGGTGGCTTCCTTCTTGTCGCTTACGAGCTCTGCGGAGACCGCACATCTAAGCTGCCCGAGGAGACAGCACATCTAGCCTGCTCGAGGAGACAGCACATCTAGCCTGCCCGGGGAGACAGCACATCTAGACTGCCCGGGGAGACAGCACATCTAGGCTGCCCGGGGAGACAGGATATCTAGGCTGCCGTGGGAGACAGCACATCTAGTCTGCCTGGGGAGACAGCACATCTAGGCTGCTGGAGGAGACAGCACATCTAGGCTGCCCGGGGAGACATCACATCTAGGCTGTCCGGGGAGACAGCACATCTAGGCTGTCCGGGGAGACAGCACATCTAGGCTGTCCGAGGAGACAGCACATCCAGGCTGTCCCTCTCCCAGACGTTCCCGTGTAAGATTGGTAGCTAGGCCTTCATTTTCTATGTTCCCTTCCCTACTGCCTTTCATTCCTTAACAGTAGTAGCAGATGTTGTTGTTGGGAGTGATGGTGGTAGTGGTGGTGTTGGTGATGACCGTGGTGGTGGTAACTGTTGTGGTAATGGTGGTGGTGGCAGTTGTGGTAGTGGTGGTGGTGGTAGTTGTTGTGGTGTTGGTAGTTGTTGTGGTGTTGTAGTGGTGGTAGTCGTTGTGGTGGTGGTGGTGGTAGTGGTGGTAGGGGTATTAGTGGTGGCGGTGGTTGTGGTAGTTTTGGTGGTAGTAGTGGTGATGGTTGTGGTGGCGGCAGTGGTGGATTTGGTGGTGGTAATAGTGGTAGTGGTTGAAGTAGAATCTTCTCGTGTTGTGCTCGTGTTGTGGTCGTGCTGTGCTCGTGTTGTGGTCGTGCTGTGCTCGTGCTGTGCTCGTGCTGTGCTCGTGCTGTGCTCGTGCTGTGCTCGTGTTGTGGTCGTGCTGTGCTCGTGTTGTGGTCGTGCTGTGCTCGTGCTGTGCTCGTGTTGTGGTCGTGTTGTGCTCGTGCTGTGCTCGTGTTGTGGTCGTGCTGTGCTCGTGCTGTGCTCGTGTTGTGGTCGTGCTGTGCTCGTGCTGTGCTCGTGTTGTGGTCGTGTTGTGCTCGTGTTGTGGTCGTGTTGTGCTCGTGTTGTGCTCGTGCTGTGCTCGTGTTGTGCTCGTGCTGTGCTCTTGTTGTGGTCGTGTTGTGCTCGTGTTGTGCTCGTGCTGTGCTCGTGCTGTGCTCGTGTTGTGCTCGTGCTGTGCTCTTGTTGTGGTCGTGTTGTGCTCGTGTTGTGCTCGTGCTGTGCTCGTGTTGTGCTCGTGCTGTGCTCTTGTTGTGGTCGTGTTGTGCTCGTGTTGTGGTCGTGCTGTGCTCGTGTTGTGCTCGTGCTGTGCTCGTGTTGTGCTCGTGCTGTGCTCTTGTTGTGGTCGTGTTGTGCTCGTGTTGTGCTCGTGCTGTGCTCGTGTTGTGGTCGTGTTGTGCTCGTGTTGTGCTCGTTTCTTAGTAGCGGGTTTCAGTGGCTTTTCGTACATCTTATGGCGTACATGAGAAAATGAACCACTGTCCTCCTGGCTGTAGTGCCATGTGAAGTTGATCAGCAAAGCTCACTACTGTGGTGATCACAGTGTCAATCCCCACCTTATTGGCACAACTACTGCGACCTATCCTGTTTCTTGGAGCAGAACGTAAAATGAGGCCTTGGTCAGTACGTTTCACTTGATCCTGATTACTCTTTGCCCTTTCTCTAACAGTAAGCCAGGTACAATTTTACAGTTGGGTCTACTGAAGCGTGACGAAAACAGGGATCAACTTTTTTCCACGAGAGGGGAGCGCCCTGCCACTCAACTCCTTCCACACTCTTAAATTGAGATGTACCAATATTTCTGTTGGCTTTCTCTCGGCTGCAAGATACAAGATAAACGGTTACCACAACAGATCATTCGTTGACTTCTGTGGCTGGGTGGCTGGACCACAGGGGGGATCATCTGTTGACTTCTGTGGCTGGGTGGCTAGACTATGTGGGACTCTGATCATCTGTTGACTTTTGTGGCTGGGTGGCTGGACTATGTGGGGACAAGCGCTCTTGTTTCCAGAGTTATCTCTTAGCCTGTGTTATGTTAACACATAAGTCTAATATTCATTTAACACTGTCAGTCCATCTGTTTTCGTAATTTCTAGCTCAGTTGTCCTGCTGACTGGTGGTATAGTCTTAGACGACAAAACGAGCTTGTAGCCACTCTTTCCATGTGACTAATCTCTAAAATTCCTCCCCTGTCTCTTCAGGACTCGCTTGCATGGAGTTGTCGGATTTCTTGTCCAATGTTAGTCACTGATCCTTCCCGTCACATTTGCGGCCTCTGTTTTAAATACTAGCGTCCGTCAGGATGCATTGAGGGCGTAGGAATTAAGGCCGCTTGTCCAAACAGTCGTCACGTACTGTTAAGGCTAAGTTTCATTTGACTTCTATTACAATAATCAAACTTTGCCATCTATCATGAGTGACAAGTGTAACTGGACCATGTCATGACATCGTTAAAACCCCTTCAGCTACCCATGCCATGTCATGCCATCCTTCTAACCCGTTGCGCTATCAATGCCATGCCATCGTTCTTACCTCTTGTGCTATTCATAAGCTCAACAAAAGAATTAAAAAAAGACTGTTCTGTCATCTCACGAGATGTGTACCTGATCAGCTACACCTGCGCCTCTATAATCAAGAACGGTGGGGCCACAGGTCACGAAGACGTCTGCGTTGTAGAAGGATATCAGATTCTCCTCTACTTGTGGTCCACAGGACAAATTAGTTGACCGTCATTTTTATCCTGTATCATATATGGGCTATTGTTTCTAGAGCTTTCTTGTATCACTGTATCATATATGAGCTATTATTTCTAGAGCTTTCTTGTATCACTGTATCATATATGGGCTATTGTTTCTAGAGCTTTCTTGTATCCCGTATCATATATGGGTTATCATTTCTAGAGCGTTCTTGTATCACTGTATCATATATGGGCTATTGTTTCTAGAGAGTTCGTGTATCCCTGTATTATATATGGGCTATTGTTTCTAAAGAGTTCTTGTATCACTGTATCATATATGAGCTATTGTTTCTAGACAGTTCTTGCATCCCTGTATCATATATGGGCTATTGTTTCTAGAGCTTGCTTGTATCACTGTATCATATATGGGCTATTGTTTCTAGAGCTTTCTTGTATCCCTGTATCATATATGGGCTATTGTTTCTGGAAAGTTCTTGTATCACTGTATCATATATGGGCTATTGTTTCTAGAGCTTTCTTGTATCACTGTATCATATATGGGCTACTGTTTCTAGAGCTTGCTTGTATCACTGAATCATATATGGGCTATTGTTTCTAGAGCTTTCTTGTATCCCTGTATCATATATGGGCTATTGTTTCTAGAGCTTTCTTGTATCCCTGTATCATATATGGGCTATTGTTTCTAGAGCTTTCCTGTATCACTGTATCATATATGGGCTATTGTTTCTAGAGCTTTCTTGTAGCAATGTATCATATATGGGCTTTTGTTTCTAGAGCTTTCTTGTTTCACTGTATCATATGTGGGCTATTATTTCTAGAGCTTTCTTGTATCACTGTATCATATATGGGCTATTGTCTCTAGAGCTTTCTTGAATCCCTGTATCATATATGGGCTATTGTTTCTAGAGAGTTCTTGTATCACTGTATCGTATATGGGTAATTGTTTCTAGATAGTTCTTGTATCACTGTATCATATATGGGCTATTGTTTCTAGAGAGTTCTTGTATCCCTATATCATATATGGGCTATTGTTTCTAGAGAGTTCTTGTATCACTGTATCATATATGGGCTATAGTTTCTAGAGAGTTCTTGTATCACTCTATCATATATCTGCTATTGGTTCTAGAGCTTTCTTGTATCCCTGTATCATTTTGGGCTATTGTTTATAGAGAGTTCTTGTATCACGGTATCGTATATGGATTTTATTTCTAGAGAGTTCTTTTATCACTGTATCATGTATGGGCTATTGTTTCTAGAGCTTTCCTGTATCCCTGTATCACAAATGGGTTACGAGGCCGAAGATACAGCACAGTGAATGTGCTGACAGCAGTCAGCGACCTCTATATGACTGCTAGCATGAAGGTCCACCGAGCCAGAACTGATCAAGACCCAATTTCGTCTTGTGTTGCCCCTGGCTAAGGTATTTCTTCTACGTAGCGACATTTTAGTTCAAAATGATTTGTGGCCCAAATATTCTTTTTCTGTTGTATTTGAGAGAGATCATCACAAATTGATGTATTACCTATTTTTGCAACGTAAAATAAATGTATCAGTTTCAAGTGGTATATCTGGGGAGGAGGACTAACGTCTGGTCATACTGATCTAGTCGGGGTGGTCAGGCTGGCTACCACCCGCACCTCGCCTTCCTAGTAGCCCTACCTGGAAACGGGCTGTGTTTCATGGCAACCTGGCTAACAGGGTGAAGGATTGATGTGATCCCCGTAGTAGTGAGTGACACGCAGATGAAGCCAAGCATAGCACAACCGTCTGGAGGATCCCTGTTCACCTTCATCAGCACGCACGAGATGTGAGAAAAGCTACTGCAACCTACCACTTAACGTCCATTTCACAAAATAGTTACCTACTCATTATGTTGACATTCGCAAACAACAACAAGTGGTTTATCTTTAACTTTCGTACCGAACGTCTTTCTAAAAATAGAAATTGGGGAGTGCGGTAGAGGGCGGAAGGGAGGGGGGTCAAATACTAGACTTTGCCTTTACACCAAGTTAGACTAACCTCATCACTACCCTCGAACTTACAATGGCCACCACAGCACGCTTGTCCAAAGAAAGAAAACCTCACCTACTAGCGACGCTTAGCGGCACTCATGAACATAACTGAAACCAAAATAACTAAATATTCCTGGCCGCCCGGCACTGGAGGCTGTTATTCACCGTTGAGCCCAAATTAGATCCAAGTTAAACACAAGTTAAACACATGATAAACACAAGTTAAACGCATGATAAACACAAGTTAAACACATGATAAACACAAGTTAAACGCATGATAAACACAAGTTAAACACATGATAAACACAAGTTAAACGCATGATAAACACAAGTTAAACGCATGTTAAACACAAGTTAAACACATGATAAACACAAGTTAAACACAAGTACAACGCTACCAATGTCACTATCGAATCTACTTGTTACTCCTCACCACATGAATCGTGTGTCGGCTATTAAGACACGAGATGCACAAAACATGGCCATTTTGTTGATTAGACAACAAGCAAGACAACACACAATAACCTGACACAGACCGACTTCTGCTCGTGATATCATAGGGATGCTCCTGGAGATAAAACTGTCAATTGTTATCTGGACAGGCTGATAAATGTTTGCCGTAGATACGATCATCTAATTAGCAAATATTGTGGGAACGCTGTACCTCGCTGACGTCATGTGGCGTTAAACCTTCTCTACGTCATGTGGCGTTACACCTTCTTGACGTCATGTGGCGTCACACCTTCTTGGCGTCATGTGGCGTCACACCTTCTTGGCGTCATGTGGCGTCACACCTTCTTGGCGTCATGTGGCGTTACACCTTCTTGATGTAATGTTGAGTTACACCTTCCTGACGTCATGTGGCATTACACCTTCTTCGGTCCACCTTTTTGTTGGTGTGGTGTGACGTTACACCTTCGTGACATGGTGTGGCTTTACACATTTGTAACGTGATGTGACGTGTCACTGCTTCCATGTGTACGGCCTGGTGCTTGTAATTTCAACAGCCGTTTATGTCACGTTTTCTGATCATTAGTCTATGGTAATCCCCAGGTTTTCTGTATTGCAATTTGTTTATTTCCCTCCTGATCTTGCCCAAATACGTTCATTTTCTTCCTGATCTTGCCCAATACGTTTATTTCCTTCCTGATCTTGCCCAATACGTTAATTTCCTTCCTGATCTTGCCCAATACGTTTATTTCCTTCCTGATCTTGCCCAATACGTTTATTTCCTTCCTGATCTTGCCCAATACGTTAATTTCCTTCCTGATCTCGCCCAATACGTTTATTTCCTTCCTGATCTTGCCCAATACGTTTATTTCCTTCCTGATCTTGCCCAATACGTTTATTTCCTTCCTGATCTTGCCCAATACGTTAATTTCCTTCCTGATCTCGCCCAATACGTTTATTTCCTTCCTGATCTTGCCCAATACGTTAATTTCCTTCCTGATCTCGCCCAATACGTTTATTTCCTTCCTGATCTTGCCCAATACGTTTATTTCCTTCCTGATCTTGCCCAATACGTTTATTTCCTTCCTGATCTTGCCCAATACGTTAATTTCCTTCCTGATCTTGCTCAATACGTTTATTTCCTTCCTGATCTTGCCGATTGCGTTTGCCTAGTCCAGAATTTGATGCCGCCTCCATAACTCTACTTGTGGTTCGGTCACGTCATGTTGTGACTTGTGACCTCGATTTAAATCTCCTTCTAGTTGTTAAGCTAGCTCCGGCACAGTCCTCCTGGTCATACTATGACAGGCAATGCATCTAGTCTGGTTTTGGAGATCAAGTCTGGTGTAACAGTGTTATATATTAGGGAGTAGTATATAACAGGTACCGACCAGAAACAAGAATAGATGGTAAATACGGTTGTTTATTCTCGCGAAGTTGGGGAAAACTAGGATCAAGACAACGCCATTGTCAAAGTTGCTGCGAGTTGAAAAACCAGAGGCAAAGTGGTTACTAGTGAACGCCCCTTTGTTGTTTAAACGGCTGAAAATAGTACTCCAAGCCGTCACAGTTAGAATGATGAAGTGACCGGTAGAGATGAGTCATTGAGACATTGGCACAAATTAGGACAAGAGGAGAGGAGCTACAGAAAGGATTGACAGATGCCCGGTCGGCTCAGAGCCAGCATCGTAGTTTGAGGGGACGAGAAGAGTTCCTGTAAAAGACAGAGCGGTGTAGATTTATAGAGATTCTATTTCGAGAGCACATCTAGAAAGATGGCTCACTGTACTTCAGGGACATTGCTTGTACAAAGGAAGTTTTAGCGGTTTGCTGTGAGGAAGTTCTAGCGTGTTGCTGGTCACCAGACATAATGAGGAATGAGAGCACCACAGGCAGTGGGAACAACGACATGTGGGACGTGTAGACTGGAATTCAATGGCTTGGTGATTGTACAAGAATGTTTCACCGATCGAGCCTCTAACACCAGAAAGCAGGGCTTCAACGCAGTGACAAGATCGAGAGAACGATGGATTTGAAGCGTTAAAGAAGCGCTACAGATGCGTGGATTGAATAAAACAACTACCATATAGTTGGCACGAAAGCAGATTGCACAAACCTATGTTGTCAAACCCAGAAGTGATTGCCCAATATGATATACCCGAGCCCACGATAACACATCATGTGACACGACAAGTTATCAGGACCCAAACCCTTATCACGACACTGTGAAAACGTTTTGTTACCAATCGACAGAGAGACGAAACCCTGTGTAAAAGTGTAAAGGCTACTCTCTTATCTACTTTCTTTGTTGCGATGATCACTCTTTTACTCACAAATCCAATTAGAACACGAACTTGCTTACAGTGATCACTTCTACTCACAAATCTAATTAGAACACTCGAACTTTCTTAACTCAACGTCTTTATACTATTTATCAGATTCTGCAGTCTGTATGCAACTAGTTTCTTTTACAAGTTCTTGATCTAAGAACAATGAGCATCGAATTTATTCTTGATTACATTAATTGTCTCCGCATACACTACTTTCTGTGCCAATGCATTCCAAGTATTCACCACTCTTTGACTAAAAAAATATTTCCTAATATCCAATCTGGACTTTTCTTCAGTTAATTCTTAGCTATGCCCCCTTGTTCTTGTAAGCAGTTGTATTTTGAAAAACTTGTTATAATCTAATATATCCATTCCTTTGATTTTCTCATAAACCTGTATTAAGTCATCTCGAATTCTTCTCTTTTCTTGACACTGTAAGCCGGATTTTCTGAGACTTTCCTCATAACTGTAATTCTGGAATCCCACTATCAGCGTTGTCGCTCTTTTTTTGTATTCTTTCCATCATGTTTATATCCCCTCTATGATAAGGACTCCACACCTGTACACAGTACTCCAATCTAGGTCTAACTAATGCTTTATACAGTTTGACTATCACTTCCTTGCTCCTATGTTTAATATTTCCTTTTATCATACCTAACATTGCATTTGCCTTATTCACTGCTACCTGAACTTGGTCACTCAACTTACCTGTATGATCTATTATAACCTGGACTTCCTCACTAAACTTACCTGTATGATCTATTATAACCAGTACGTTCTCTCTCAAATTACCTGTATGATCTATTTTAACCTGCACTTTCTCACTCAACTTACCTGTCTGGTCTATTATAACCTGCACTTTCTCACTCAACTTACCTGTCTGGCCTATTATAACCCGTTGATACGAAAATATATCAGACCTACCGTCTCGTAGGCCTGGTTACCCTTGCCTAGTTAAAACTATATAATAATCTGAACGAATAGCCTTTGCCAAAAGAGGTTAATTAGCATATCAAAATGTTTACCAGTAGGTCAAGATGGTTTCCATGGAGTCCACAGATTTACCAGGGGAGATGGGGGGGGGGGGGAGGAAGAGGACAAGGTGGTTCATGTTACCAGCAAAAGGAATTGAACAAGTGGTCATCGCTAGACCCTACACAGACCACAACGTATGGAGATAGCATCTACTCAACAACCTATAGGTGGCCCTGTAATGGCCATCTACTCGACAACCTATAGGGGGCCCTGTAATGGCCATCTACTCAACAACCAATAGGTGGCCCTGTAATGGCCATCTACTCAACAACCTATAGGTGGCCCTGTAACGCTGCCCCTATGGACAACCTATAGGTGGCCCTGTAATGCTGCCCCCATGGACAACCTTTGAAATGTGAGCACAACAAACAAGAACCAGAGAATGTATACATGGCCATTATTAATACCATTGCCTTGTTCTTTCTTAACCAGTTCTACCGTGAGGCGAAGTGGGGAGACCAAGTTTTCCGTCCAAGAGTCGTCGCTGAATAAATCGTCCTCCCATGACCATTTAACATTTCCTGCCCATCTGCTTCTCGGTCTGTCACTGCTGACGACCAGATCGATATGCGTTATAGGCGTTCAGGGGTAGTTGGTCAGGATGCATTCTCATTGGGAGACCAAACCACCTGGTTATCTAGCCATCAGTAGATGGTCTTGCTTCAACCATGTCTCGCGCCTCTTCCTTGCTCATTCTCTCTCTCCTAGTTACGTTGATTGTATTCCGGAGGTATCTCATCTCCTCACATGTCGGGATCTTTCTCTCCAGAGTTTTTGTTAAAGTCCATGTTTGGTGACAGAGAGTTGGAATGAATATGCTGTTGACCAGCAGTCTTTGTGTTGACATGTTTGGGGTGTTTCAATAATGGTGACAGCTGGTATACAATCGCATACGCGTTTTCGCACTTTATTCCAATCCCTCTGTCTAAACCTCCATCCTGTGTGAAAACACTGGCCAAGTACTTGAACTCCTGCATTTGTTTGATCATGGTCCCGTTTACCATAATGATCATGTTTTCAGGCGATCTGCTTATCTGCATAGTTTCCGTTTTAGATATGTTAATTTTCATACTGTATCTTTCGCACACCAAGTTATACAGTCAAATGTTGCAGAGACATATTCACTCTTGTAGAGAAGATATTGATCTTCTGCAAAAAGGAGTTCGTTTAGCTGTTCAGCCTCTGGCCATTTTTCGTCGGCATTTTTTGGTAGATGCCCCCTTTTAGCTTTAGCGTTATTCTGTCCATAAATTCGTGTTGAATAGAGAGGTCGTCAACCATTGTCTCACCTCGATTATCTCCAATGCTCTGTCCACATCATCAATTGTTCTTAACTACACTTTGGCACCTTTGCTACAGTCCTCTCATGTTCTCTAATAGCTGCCCTTGTACTGCGCAGTCGTCTAGGATGGATCATAGTTTATTTTTGTCTACTCTGTCGAAAGGCTTTTCTTGATCTATGATTGTCATGTGGAGTTTTCTATTGCATTCTATGTTTATTTCGCTTGGTTGTCTCAGGGCGAATAATGCGTCTGTGCAACTCCTACCTCGTCAAACCAAATTGAGCCCCACTCAGCTGTGGCTAGAGAGCCAGCCAAGTTCTCTGTTCTAGGGTTCTCACACACAGTTTCTATGTGTTCTTTTGCAGTTTCTTTTTCTTCTTCTTTTTCTTCTTCTTATTCTTCTTCTTCTTTTTCTTCTTCTTCTTTTTCTTCTTTTTCTTCTTCTTTTTCTTCTTCTTCTTTTTCTTCTTCTTCTTTTTCTTCTTCTTTATCTTTTTCTTCTTCTTCTTCTTCTTCTTCTTATTATTATTATTATTATTCTTTTTCTTATTGTTCTTCTTTTTCTTCTTTTTCTTTTTTCTTCTTTTTCTTCTTCTTCTTCTTCTTCCTCTTCTTCTTCTTCTTCCTCTTCTTCTTCTTCTTCTTCTTCTTCTTCGATCAACTGATGAAATGCTTCCAGTCCGATGATGTTCACAATGGAGACTGTGCGTTTCAGGTCTTCTCCGATCCCTCACAACTTTCAGGTCTTCTCCGGTCCCTCACAACTTTCAGGTCTTCTCCGATCCCCTACAGCTTTTAGGTCTTCTCCGGTCCCCTACAGCTTTTAGGTCTTCTCCGGTCCCCTACAGTTTACAGGTCTTCTCCGGTCCCTCACAACTTTCAGGTCTTCTCCGATCCCCTACAGCTTACAGGTCTTCTCCGGTCCCTCACAACTTTCAGGTCTTCTCCGGTCCCCTACAGCTTACAGGTCTTCTCCGGTCCCTCACAACTTTCAGGTCTTCTCCGGTCCCTCACAACTTTCAGGTCTTCTCCGGTCCCCTACAGCATGGTTGCTTCCCAAGGCCAGACTGCCTAACTTTGGTCGGCAGTCCTGCAAAATATGTTCTGATAATTGCTTGAGTGCTACGTATTCGCATGTCATAGTGTTTTAAGACCCATTATGTACAGGTTGACTAAGACCCATTCTGTAGAGGTTGACTAAGACCCATTCTGGAGAGGTGGACTAAGACCCATACTGTAGAGGTGGACTGAGACCCACTCTGTAGAGGTGGACTGAGACCCATTCTGTAGAGGTGGACCGAGACCCATTCTGGAGAGGCTGACTGAGACCCATTCTGTAGAGGTGGACTTAGACCCATTCTATAGAGGTGGACTGAGACCCATTCTGTAGAGGTGGACTGAGACCCATTCTGTAGATGTGGACAAACCCATTCTGTAGAGGTGGACTGAGACCCATTCTGTAGAGGTGGGCATCTGCAATGTCCCGTTCTGAGACTGACATTTTGTTTTTCCAAACTCTGGAGTCTATCTTGTTTGGGGCTTGTGATGGCTTGGTGTACACTTCTGGAGTCTGTCTTGTTAGGGGTTTGAGATGGGTTGGAGTGGGCTCCTGGAGTATATCTAGTTTGGGGCTTGAGGTGGTTTGGAGTACGTTCTTGGAGTTTCTTCTTCGTCTTCTTCGTATGCTGTCAGACGTCAACATGTATTTGTTCGAAGAAAGCAGCTGTCATCCTGAGGCTGTTGACACTGCCATAGAGCTTGTCTAGTATTGCCACTGGTGATGGCCACATGTGCTTTCTCTGTTCCTCGTATGTCGGGCAGTTTTGCAGCCGATGTTCAGCGGTCATTTTCCCTGTACCACAGGTGCATTCGTCAGTGCCACCTATTCAGCTCATTGAATAGATGGTACCTCAGTCTGTTGTGGCCTTTGCGGATTCTGAAGACCACGACCTGCTCTCTTCTGTTCAACTGGTAATATGCATCATATTTTTGTGTAGTCAGTATGCTCTGTTTCCCATTTGGTCATGTATCTAGCTCTAATAAGACTTTGGACTCTTCGTATGTCACACTAGAATCTGGTTGTGGTAGTCTTGCACCTTTTTTTGCCAGTCTGTCTGCCTCCTCGTTGCCTTGGATATTACAGTGGGATGGAACCCACTGTACCACTACTCTTTTTGGTGCAGACTGCTGGCATAGTTGACAGAGTACTGCTCTTAAATCATTAAGTTCAGTATTTGTATCCCTTTTTAGTGCTGTAACTACGACCAGGGCATCTGTAAACAGGACTATCTGGTTTCCATTGCTTTCGCCTGTCAGTATTGCTTCTACTGCAGCCCTCAGTGCCTCTGCCTCCGCTCTGAAATTGCTTGAGTATTTTCCAGTTGCCACTAATAGTGTTATTTTTCTACCATTTGGTAGGCTCAGGTATACCACTGCCCCTCCGTTCTGTGTTGTGTTTGTTATATAACCGTCAGTGTATGCATGGGTCCTGTCCATGCTTGGGTAGTTTTCTGTTATATAAAAAAGTAAAGTATCCCATAGCATTACTGCCGTAGGGGTGTGAGGTGTTAGCGATCTCACATTTCAAAGACTCGGCTATATGAGGGCGGTAGCCATCTCCTCTTCCTCGCCGCTTTTACTTCCCGGACTGAACCGGTACCCATTTAAGGCTGGGTCGACCCGGGAGCCATTGCGGTCTGAAAAAAACATTATGTTATGTACCTCAGGGTTATGTCTCTTCTTTCTTTTTCAGTCTGGCTGCTCTGGTTTCCAATACCTGATATATTTTCTACCACCTCCGGAATGATATGCTGCTTCCAGGTGGGTTTGCGTACAGTAGGGATGGGCTTTGGTATTATTACGGTGTTCATATGGTCTTCGCTCATCTTTGATTTGGCTATTTCTGAAAAGTTTCTCCGCTTTAGTTTCCCATTTCCAAATCTATTTAGTCTCTGATGCATTGGATAGTCTGTCAGTCTTTTGAGTTTCTCTGCTTGCTGTTGGGCTCTGCAGTCTCTTCTGTCGGTCATGGATTGTAGATTAGTAATCTTTTCAAGTTCTACAACTGGCGTTGACTTCGTGCCTCCTATTATAACTCTCATGGCTTGGTTTTGAAGTTTTCTAATTTTATCTCAAAGTTCGCCTTTGCTGCTGTTGTCCATGCCGCAATGCCATACTCGAGAACTGGTCTCACTCTTCCAGTGTACAGTTTCTTTAGTATTCTTTCGTCTGCTCCCCAGCTTGTGCCAGCAAGTTTCCTCATGATTGCCATTCTTTGTCTGGCTCTCATTCGGTTTCTCTCGATCTGACTTTTCCATATCATGGGCCGATCAAATGTGACGCCCAAGTAGTTTGGGTTGTCGTTTGGCCGCAGATATTCGCCGTTAAGACTTATTTTGGTATTCTGTGGTTTATTTGAAAGCGAGAATATCGTACATGTTGTTTTTTCCTCGTTTATTTTGACCAGCCATGAGTTCGCCCACTCCACCAACGATGTTAGGGCCTGCTGCATCCGATTGTTTGCTACGGTGAGATTTTTTTCAGAGGTCCACATAGCCAGATCGTCAGAAAACATGGAGCTGTAGACTCTTCTTGGTATATTCTCTGTGATGTTGTTTATATACACCAGGAAAAGTGTGGGTGACAGTACTCCCCCTGCTCAAGTGTCACCTTTTTGCTCATCTGCCCTTGTACTTGGACTCTGGCTGTTCTGTTTTCGAGGTAGTGGCTGATCCATCTGTACATTTTTCCAGATACTTCATTTCTTCGTAGCTTTACTTTAAGTCCCTCTTTCCACACCTTGTCAAATGCCTTCTCTGGATCCACCCAAACCGCTACTGTATGCTTTTTCTCCTGGTAAGCTTCCTCTATTGCCTGTGCTATGAGAGTGATCTGGTCCTCAGTGGATCTGTGTTGTCTAAATCATGCTTGCTGTGGAATTAATATGTGTTTTTCTTCCAGGTGCCACATCAGTCTGGTGTTTATCAAATGCTCCATCAGTTTGCCTAGACAGCTAAGTAGACTGATGGGCCTGTATCCATTTGGATCTGTTCTATCTTTTTCTTTCTTTGATACTGGTATAAGTACAGCGTCTTTCCATGCCTGAGGTACAATTCCCCTTTTCCAGCTTTGGTTCAGGACTGATAGTAACTTCCTCTTTGCTGTTTGGCCCAACCCCATCAGCATTTCGTTTGTTACCCCATCTTTTCCGGGCGATTTCTTTTTCTTTGAAATTCTCATGGTCTCTTCCATTTCATTCATTGTAAGTATTGCCATCATGTGCTCCTCTGGTGCCATCTTGATGTTGTCGTGGCTCTTTTGTTCTTCACTAATGCCTGTATGCATGTCTGTAGGGACATCAATGTGGTTTGCTCTGGCATAATGTTCTATAAAGGCGTTTGCTAATTTTTTCCGGTAAGCATGTTGTCGCCATGCTTGATAGTAATTTGTTTATTTGATGGTGTTTCGTCATTCATGGCTCTGACTAAATTCCATAGTTTGTTCCCTTCTTTGTCTAAATTGAGGCTTTCTGTTTTGTTTTCCCAGCTGTCTCTTGTTATTTGGTTCAGTGTTCTTTTGTATTTTGCAGTGATGGCCTTGAGGGCGATATTGGCTTCCATAGATTGTTCTCTCTCTCTCTCTCTCTCTCTGCCATGTTCCTAGCATTTGAGACTTCATCCTGAGCTTTCTGCAGTTCTTGATTCCAATATGGCTTGTAGTTTTTCCTTGCCCCTCTTGGGATGGTTCCGGTGGCTGCTTGCAGTATTGCTTTGCTTAGGCTTTCCACCATAGGTTTCATATTGTTATTGTGTGTTGATAGTTTCACACAGTCCATCTGTCAACATTGCAAATCTGTCCCAGTCGGCTCGTCTATAATTCCAACGTGGTAGCGGCTTTATTTCCTGGGGGGCCTACGTCCATATCAATTTCTAGCCTAATTGGCCTGTGGTCGGTACCTGCCAGAAGGTTGTGCACCTGCCGATCTATTTTGTGGTGAATATCCCCCGTGGAGAAGGCCAAGTCTGGAGTGGAGGTGGTATTTCATGTTCTAGAATAGAAGTTAGGGCTGTCGTCCGACCTATTGATAAGATAGATATTTGTGTCTATCTCCCAGTCTTCCACTTCATCCCCTCTGCTGTCTGTGTCTGGATATCCCTATCTCTCCGAGTGACTGTTGAAGTCTCCAACCACTAGACAGCTGGAGTCCTTGATTTCCATACTCGAGAGCGACAGGTCTTGGTTGGGTGGGCCATACAGGTTGAATATACGGGTTTTCGTTTCCTGTGTCATTATGTCGAATCCTACAATTTCTGCTTGTCCGCTCCTGCAGATTATCTTGTTTGGAACTTGAGATGGCTTTTAGTACGCTCTTGGAGTCTATCTTGTTTGGGACTTGAGATGGCTTGGAGTACACTCCTGGAGTCTATCTTGTTTGGGACTTGAGATGGCTTGGAGTACACTCCTGGAATCTATCTTGTTGCGGCTTGAGATGGCTTGGAGTACACTCCTGGAGTCTGTCTTGTTTGTGGCTTGAGATGGCTTGGAGTACACTCCTGGAGTCTGTCTTGTTTGTGGCTTGAGATGGCTTGGAGTACACTCCTGGAGTCTGTCTTGTTTGTGGCTTGAGATGGCTTGGAGTACACTCCTGGAGTCTGTCTTGTTTGTGGCTTGAGATGGCTTGGAGTACACTCCTGGAGTCTGTCTTGTTTGTGGCTTGAGATGGCTTGGAGTACACTCCTGGAGTCTGTCTTGTTTGTGGCTTGAGATGGCTTGGAGTACACTCCTGGAGTCTGTTAGATTGTGACATTGTCAGTCAAGTGACAGAAGTGGGATTCACTGGTGGTAATCCCTAACTTACCTGGCCACTGTATAAAATAGCGGAACGTATGTGACAGTTCCATCTCCGCTACCTGTGGGGCATGGATTTTTAAGGCCCGAGAGATTGGGCTAGTGATACTAAAAATCAAAAGTTGACTGAATGTTGTTGGACGAGTAGGGGTCAAACTCTGTCCTGACAATAATACTTCGCGCAGTCTGAAGCGAGAGGTCAAGCTTCACGAGATGTAAAGTTTCACGATGAGAGATCAATGTTCACGACGAGAGGTCAAGGTTCACGAGAGATCAAGGTTAACGACGAGATATCAAGGTTCACGGAGAAAGATCAAGGCTCACGACGAGAGGTCAAGGTTCACGTCGAGAGATCAAGGTTTACGACGAGAGGTCAAGGTTCACGAGAGATCAAGGTTAACGACGAGATATCAAGGTTCACGATGAGAGGTCAAGGTTCACGTCGAGAGATCAAGGTTCACGACGAACATGAGAAACTAGGCTAGTTTAAGGCTGGGTACCAGAATTGGTCGGGGTGTTGAGTGAAGACAAGAGCACACAGCGTACTGTCACGGTAAGGGGACAAGGATCTAGGTTTCGTATAGCCAATGGGATTCTAGATTGGTAACAAATTAGAGTGTTCGCTAACCACCCAACTGAAGAGGACCGCTGGTCAGATATGTTTGTTTCTAGAGCTAAGTAAATAAACTATAAAAGACAATGCACAAATGATTCAGAGAGAGAGAGACAGTGAGAGAGAGAGAGAGAGAGAGAGAGAGAAAGAGAGAAGGGAGGGGCGTTTACGGGGTGGTTATCCATACACCTAGAGCCTTGCTTTTGTGCTCATTGGTGAGCTGGTGCAACCCTGTAAACATTGGTGAGCTGGTGCAACCCTGTAAACATTGGTGAGCTGGTGGACACCCTGTAAACATTGGTGAGCTGGTGGACACCCTGTAAACATTGGTGAGCTGGTGGACACCCTGTAAACATTGGTGAGCTGGTGCAACCCTGTAAACATTGGTGAGCTGGTGGACACCCTGTAAACATTGGTGAGCTGGTGGACACCCTGTAAACAAAATTAGACAGAGATCTGATCACACGTGAAAAGATCCGTCTCGGTACGAACTGAGTTGATCCGAACTGAGTTGATCCGAACTGAGTTGATCTAGAAAGCAGTCAGACTGTTCTCCAAAGGAGCATTGCAACTGGTGTCTGTTGGAGAACGGTGGCCTTTCTACGATCCCCGTGGCACTCGAGTTCGGCACGATTAAAGGTTCTGTCAATCCTAGGGACTGCGATCCCAAAAGTACGTGAGTTCGGAAAAAAAAGGTGCATGACTTGAGCCACCAGAGAACGAAATTGTTCGACACAGGTGTAAGTGAAGCATAACTCATTTGTTAAACTCTGTTGGTACACTTGACAGACTCTGGCAGCAACCCTGACAGGGGACGACTGAGATAGTACCACTGAATGTAACACTATTGGATTAGGCTAAGTTTAGGATTGATGTTATTTCATATGAGATGCAGAATCTGGGATTGAAGTAGTTTACAGAAGTAACACCAACAGCAGTTTCTTGTATCTTCTGTGTTAGTTTACTCAATATTTTATTATTATTTAGTTGAGAAGTTCTTTGCTTTTGTTGATATTGTGTAACAATTATTCTGGTAAACAAATGATAGTGTTTTGTCTCAATGGTTCACGATAGGTTTAGTTTATTATGTGGTTGAAGTTAACGTCTTACAGTCTGTGTTGTCAGTCAGTAAACGTCTTACAGTCTATGTTGTGAGTCAGTTAACGTCTTACAGTCTATATTGTGAGTCAGTGAACGTCGTACAGTCTATGTTGTGAGTCAGTTAGCATCTTACAGTAAATGTTGTGAGTCAGTTAACGTCTTACAGTCCATATTGTGAGTCAGTTAACATCTTACAGTCTATGTTGTGACTCAGTTAACATCTTACATTCAATGTTGTGAGTCAGTTAACGTCTTACAGTATGTGTTTTGAGTCAGTTAACGTCTTACAGTCTATGTTGTGAGTCAGATAACGTCTTACAGTCTGTGTTGTGAGTCTGTTAACGTCTTACAGTGTGTGTTGTGAGTAAGTTAACGGCTTAGCCTGTGTTGTGAGTCAGATAA
>JAVGWX010000014.1:1560830-1694533 GCA_036924085.1 Ariolimax columbianus
CTGGCAGAGGTGGATCTATTGAGATCAGATTTAGCTACCATTCATAAATGGTCTGTGAGCTGTCAGATGGAGTTTAATGTAAACAAATGTACAGTTATTCACATGGGTAGATCAAATAGGAAACATAATTATATGATAGGAGTGAACAATATTAGAAAGATAGAAAAGGAAAGGGACCTAGGTGTTATAATAGATTAAATGTGTAAGGCGCGAGGGCAAGTCCAGGTGGCTGTGAAAAAGGCTAATGTAATGCTGGGTATGATTACAAGAAACATTACACATCGAAGCGAGGAAGTGATAGTCAAACTATGTAAATCATTGGCGAGACCTAAATTGGAGTACTGTATTCAGGTGTGGAGTCCTTATCACAAAGTGGATATAGACATGATAGAAAGGATACACGGAAGAGCTACAAAAATGATCGTGGGATTTCATAATTATAGTTATGCGGAGAGACTAGAGACTTACAACTGGTCTGCAGTGTCTAGAAAAGAGAAGAATTCGAGGTGACTTAATACAGGTTTATAAATTAATCAGTGGAAAGGATAAATGAGACTATAACACGTTTTTTTCAAAGTTCAACTGACTACAAGAACTTAGAGGGCATAGCTTCAAATTATTTAAAGGCATGTCCAGATTGGATATTAGAAACCATTTTTCCAGTCAGAGAGTGTCGAATGCTTGCAATGCATTGCCACAGGATGTGGTGGAGGCAGGGTTAGTTAATGCATTCAAAAATACATTAGATGACCACATTCATTTTTAAAGGGGAATAAACTGGTTGTATACAGACTCTGTAGAGTCTTCTAATCCAGTATAATGAAGTTAAGTTAAGTGTGCCACTTTAAAACATCGACCACGTTCCTTCCATCCTCACGCTGGCCCAACTTACAATGCAAGTATTTATAAAATAAACATTTGTAAATATTACTATCGAAAGAAACATAAATACTATAATTATCGAGGGTATAAGTCAGTAGAATGAATTGTAATTAAACTAATGGTCTCACACATATTTTAGAAATGGAGACTGTACGAGGACCTGACTACCGACATTGGCCAAGGTCAGGGACAAGTAGTCGAGCAAGCAGGTCGGACATTGTTCTCGGCTCAACAACAAACTCTATCATCGAGTTCTGTACCGTTCTGGCTTGCGTTTATCCGAGAAACTTTCGATACAGGTAATCTAGATATACTTTTTTGAACTTTTAAGTACATGTCTAGTAGCGTGTGATAAAATAACGGCTTGAAAGATAATGATCACATGATATTGATTGTTTTATTTTGTGCGTGTTTGACATTTTCAGATTGAGGTGAACTTGAGGTGAATGTCCTGTTTGGTCGTGTCTCTCCAACAGACTGAGGTGAATGTCCTGTTTAGTCGTGTCTCTCCAACAGACTGAGGTGAATGTCCTGTTTGGTCGTGTCTCTCCAACAGACTGAGGTGAATGTCCTGTTTAGTCGTGTCTCTGTCCCTTCTTTCCAACAGTTTGAAGTGAATATCCTGTTTGGTCCTGCCTTTCCAACAGTCAACAGATTGAGGTGAATGTCCTAGTATTTGGTCATGTCTCTCCAACAGTTTGAGGTGAATGTCTGGTCTGATTGTGTCTCTGTCCCTCCCCTCCAACAGTTTGAGGTGAATGCCTAATCATATGAATATCTTGTCAGACTTGTCTAGTCAATGTTCTGTTCTATCCATTCTTTTCCATTGCAACTTCTTGCAATGTTTCTGATTATTGTCAATGAATCCGGTACCGGTAGCCTAATACTATAAGGTTTTAGGGTGTGTCAATATCTGTTGACATTTTTGTTGTTTGTTTTGTCAGCAGTGTTAAGGCTTTATACAGAAATGTCAAATGTATGGTCATCTCTTACACAACTTCTCATTAACTTGTATTTTCAATCGTATTGTTCTCACACGTATACACATAACAGGTTCTCAAGACAAACAAAAGAAACACAGGACATATATTTGAGACTGTAGTGGATGGCTTAGGACAGGAGGTTATTGCGTGCAATTGTTGTGGATATATGCTCCAAAGTGAGCTGAAAACATTTTCAATGATGTTGTAGGGCATACCTACATTTATTGTAGGGCATACCTACATTTCTTGTAGGGCATACTTACATTTGTTGTAGGGCATACCTACATTTGCAGTAGGGCCTACTAACATTTGCTGCAATTAACCTGCATTAACACATCTACATTTGTTTGTATCCAAGTTAGGCCACAATAACATCAACTTGTTCCAACCGTCAGTGAATGTAATATCACCTTAAATAGAAAAGTTCTTATCTGAAAAGCCTCTGATGGAAGTGTCCTCCCTAAATCCATAGCTGGTAATTTAAGATGGGAAAACCCCACAATAAGATGATAATAGCTGTTTATTCAATATGCCTGATGAAACCCTTCAATGGACCATACAAAAATTGTTCAAGAATATGCCTGATGTAACCCTTCAATGGACCATACAAAAATCGTTCAAGCAATAATACTTGTATTGTGGTCTTTTGAATTTTCTTTGCTTTGGCTTTCTTCTTGTGGCACTATAGCATTTTGAAATTTTGCTAAGTGTATTGACAACCTTTAACAGCTGTTCTCGATGCTAGATTCTATTATTTCACCGCTGTATAGCCCACCAATATCTTCATATTTTTATTATATTATTTATGTCCATTACTACTTAAAATATTTTATTGTTAACTGACAAATGACCCTCATAAGCTGGGTTATCAACCTATTGAGTGTGTACTGACCTTTGCCTGCTAGCTTATCTCATTAGTACGTCATCATCGCAATGTGTCATGCCTAATTGCCTTGGTTGTCAACATCACAGGTCTCCCCATGCTGACTCCCCTTGATTTGTATTCTATTCTGTCATCCGTGTAAATGTTTTTTGGGTGCTAAAAATAGACGTGTCATCACAATTCTAATACCCTCCTAACCATACCAAACCCGTAGACCATAAAAATGTGTACAAGAAATAAATAAATGCTTGTCAATATCTGAAAATAGCGGCCATTTTTAAACCGTGACAAATAATGTATGGAACAATCGTCTGACAATTGTCATGCGTACTATACAACGTACACATTTATTACAATAGCATCAATGAGTATATAACCCTGAGCAGCTGTGGCTAAACTGTCACCTACCTCATTGAAATAGGGAAATGAACATAACTATTTAAAAATCGTTTTTTGTTTTTGGCGTTCATCCTGAGAAGGATGTTGTGTTGCAGTTACCAGGCTGCAATATCTGCACCGTTCGGCCCGGCACATTCGTTTTCAGTATTTTTCACACTTGTTTCCCCATCCATCTACACTTGATCTCCCCAACATCTCACATTTCTGGCTGCTCCTACATTCTTTATCACAGATCTGGAGTTGCTTTCTTCATGTCTTCACCAGGTATGAAACAAAGACATCTGTTGGGGAAGGTCTTCAGTCTGGATGTGATACTTTGTTATATATATGGCTTGACAAAAGTGCTTGTCTTTGACTAGTAAACCAAATTTTGCTTGGCGAGACATTTTTATTCGTTTCTACATTAGGATTTAGCACGATTACTAATAATATTACGATTTGAATAGATTGTACATAAGCTAGCTTCTAGCTTATGACGGTGAATATAAATAGACCTCCGCTACCACAATTTAAACTTACTAAAGCCATCGATAAATGGTACTTCAGTGCTGAAACTACCAAGAATGTTCAAGGACACACGCCATGGCTCTTGACAGAAATGCATTTTTTCTTCAGAAGAAATAAACTACAGAAGAAATAAACTAATACTGTGTAAGAAATACAATATATGTAGGTTTTGTAAGCATTGTTATGTAGAAATAAACTAATACTGTGTAAGAAATACAATATATGTTGGTTTGGTAAGCATTGTTATGTAGAAATAAACTAATACTGTGTAAGAAATACAATATATGTTGGTTTGGTAAGCATTGTTATGTAGAAATAAAAGTGAGTGCCTAGTTTAAATTTCACATAAATGGCATGACTGTACTCCGACCATGCTGACTGGGGATATGTTTTACTGACTGGTAAGCTACTAAAATTTGTCAAGCCCTGGTTATATACCATCTGTTGGGGGGTCTGGATGTGATACTCTTAGCTAGATGCCATGTTTGGTAGTCGTATAGTAGGACTGACTTGACATATTTAAAAGTGTGTGTGTACATGGAAGTAAGTACGATAATCCAGTACAGCTGTACAAGTTGACCTATATTCATTCTTATTTCAAGATAGCCTTTGACTCCCACCTTTGGTTCCTGGACTATTCCTGATTTGGCCAGTACTATTCTGTCACAAGTGAACCTGTTCTAACCTCATTCTGTTTTCCTCTACCGCTGTTTCATATTTACTAGTTGTCAGTTGGAACTTAACTGTAGACTTTGATACCAGGACAGACAGATCCATGTCACAGGGCAACAAAAGCTCAGTTGTGGCCTGTGTATTCCTTGAAGATAATGCGATGAAGTGGTTCCCAGCATTTCCAGTGGCTAGACCTGCCACCCCTCACGCCAAGAGTTTGCTAACCACATGTTCTGCTGTGTCGCTGTTGTTCATTAAGGTTTTCAACTTTTTACAGTTACTTTTTCAACCACACATTAATTGTTTGTGTAGTTATATGATGGGGTAGGAGCCACACAGGAAATAGATCAGCATTTGTGCCTGAACTATTCTCATCAATCATCAAGACTATCAGCTCCCTGTGGAGAACTGGTCTTTAACAAATACACACCAAGTCATCCTGGTCCATGTGTTCAGTTATATCTACATCTTTCCTGGTTCTTTTATCTCAAGCTCTCTTTTACATGTGTGTTTGTCTCCTTCTACTTCTCTTGTCTAGAGCTCTCGTCTCTAAGTGGGTTTTACTTTTCATCTCTAACTCTGTTCTCTGAGTGGATTTTGGTCCTCTCGACTTCTCATCTCTAACTCTCTCCGTGTGGCTTTTGGTCTTGGGGATTGTAGAGCTGAATCTGTTTTGTAATGGTATCATCTGGTTTCCCTAATATCTGTATTACCCAATACCAGAGTCCTTACCTCCTGTCCCACTGATATCTCATTCTGTCCAAGTTCCACATTAGTCAACTTAACATCTTTATACTGGTTTAGAAGACTGCAGAGTCTGTATACAACCAGTCTCATTTACATTACCTTGCTATAAAAGCTATGTGCATCCAATCTATTCTTATATGCATTAATTGTCCCTGCTTCCACTACTTCCTGAGGCAATGCATTCCACACATTCACCACTCTGACTAAAAAAATATTTCCTAATATCCAATCTGGATCTTTCTTTAGTTAATTTGTAGCTGTGCCCTCTTGTTCTTGTAGGTGGCTGCATTTTGAAAAAAACTTGTTATAGTCTAGTTTATCCGTTCATCTGAACATCTTATAAACCTGTATTAAGTCACCTCGAATTCTCTTTTCTAGACACTGTAGGCCGGTTTTTCTGATTCTTTCATCATAACTAATTTGGAATCCCACTATCAACTTTGTTGCTCTTTTTTGTATTCTTTCCAGCATGTTTATATCCCCTCTCTGATAAGGACTCCACACCTGTACACAGTACTCCAATCTAGGTCTAACTAAAGCTTTATACAGTTTGACGATCACTTTCTTTTCTCCTATGTTTAATATTTCTTTTTATCATACCTAACATTGCATTTGCCTTTTTCACTGCTACCTGAACTTGCTCACTCACCTTTCCTGTATGATCTATTATAACCCCTAGGTCCCTTTCTTTCCTTATCTATCTTTCCAATATTGTTCTCTCCCGTTCTGTAATTATGTTCCATATTGGATCTACCCATGTGGATGACTGTACATTTATCTACATTAAACTCCATTTGCCAGCTTACAGACCATTCTCAAATGTTATCTAAATCTGACCTCAATATATCCACTTCCGCTTTAGATGAGACACTACTGCATAGTTTTGTGTCATCAGCAGATTTTGCAATCATGGATCTCATATCAATGTCCAAGTCATTTATATATATCAAGAACAAAATTGGTCCCAAAACCGAGCCCTGTGGCACTCCACTTTTCACTTCACACCACTTAGAGTATTCCTTATTTATGCCCGCCCTCTGCCTTCTTCCCGTTAACCAATTTTCAATCCATTTGGCAACTTCCCCACCCATTCCATGTGATTTTAACTTTTGAAATAATCTTTGATGAGGTACTCTATCAAAGGCTTTTGCAAAATTTAGATAAATAACATCCACTGGCTTTCCTTTATCTATCATTTTAGTAACCTCCTCCATGATTTCTAATAGATTTGTTAAGCACGATCTCCCTCTAGTAAACCCATGCTGACTATTTCTGATTAGATTAACAATTTACAGACTATGCTTGTTAAACTCACCGGTTTATAATTTGCTGGATCTGATTTTTTGTCCTTTTTGAATAAGAGGATCACTCCTGCATTTTTCCAATCCTGTGGAACAATCCCTTTTGCAAGTAATTGAGAACATAATATAGCCAATGGTATCTAATCATACCATTCTCCATAGGCATACATGTATGAAAATCTACTTTTTAAACTCTTTTTGTGATCAATGTTTCAGAACCGTACAATAGAATGGATTGATTTTGGATTGAGGATAAACTCTTGTACATCATTATAAAGCACTTTTTAATTTGAAAAGAGCTGTTGTCTGTGTTAACCAAGGGGCTAAACAGGATAAGATTAACCAAGGGGCTAAACAGGATAAGGTTAACCAAGGGGCTAAACAGGATAAGGTTAAACAGGATAAGGTTAACCAAGGGGCTAAACAGGATAAGGTTAACCAAGGGGCTAAACAGTATATGGTTAACCAAGGGGCTAAACAGTATATGGTTAACCAATGGGCTAAACAAGATAAGGTTAACCAAGGGGCTAAACAGGATAAGGTTAACCAAGGGGCTAAACAGGATAAGGTTAACTAAGGGGCTAAACAGTATACGGTTAACCAAGGGGCTAAACAGGGTAAGGTTAACCAAGGGGCTAAACAGGATAAGGTTAACCAAGGGGCTAAACAGGATAAGGTTAACCAGGGGCTAAACAGGATAAGGTTAACCAGGGGGCTAAACAGGATAAGGTTAACCAAGGGGCTACACAGGATAAGGTTAACCAAGGGGCTAAACAGGAAAAGGTTTAGCTCAGAATTTAATGATTCTGTTACATGGTCAAATTAGTTAGTAAAGGGTCATTTCATAAGACACACCGCCATCGATATAGTCCCTTCATTGCTTTCTCATTGCTTTTACAGCTGGGTGGAATGGAGCATTTTGAGACCTTGTATTTGTCCCAGCATCTTTGCCATGGGAATCAGGCACTCCAACTGCTCTGATATTATATAAAGATATGACATTATATTAAAAAATCTATGCTTGATCCATGGACCACCGCAGACATGTTTGTGTGAACACTTGCATACCAGATTATGACATGTACGTATCCACATACCACATATGGTGAGCCCTCACACATACCACAGGATGAGAACCCTCACATATGAGGTCATCACCTGATTATAATGTTGGTCTTTGCCCCAGTGTGTGTGTGTGTGTGTGTGCATATATAGGCCAGCAAGTGGTAGAAGTTGTAACTAGATAGTTGTTGACCTGTTCACTCTACCTGGGGTGGTGGTTTGTGTAGTTGTCTGCTGTTGTTGGGGAGTCTGGCACAGACTTCCTTGAAACTGTAAGTTATTTAATTGAGAGAAAATGTTCAGTTTGTCTTGGAATGTACATGCTCAACAAATAATAGAACTGATTAGTTACATGTTTTGGAATGAGAAATGAAGAAAGATACAATTCTAGGGAGTTGTGTGATGAATTCAAGTTGTATTGTAGGGAGTTGTGAAATGAATTCGTTATATTCTAGGGAGTTGTGTAATGAATTCAAGTTATATTCTAGGGAGTTGTGAAATGAATTCAAGTTGTATTGTAGGGAGTTGTGTGATGAATTCAAGTTATATTCTAGGGAGTTGTGTGATGAATTCAAGTTATATTTTAGGGAGTTGTGTAATGAATTCAAGTTATATTCTAGGGAGTTGTGTAATGAATTCGTTATATTCTAGGGAGTTGTGTAATGAATTTGTTATATTCTAGGGAGTTGTGTGATGAATTCAAGTTATATTCTAGGGAGTTGTGTAATTAACTCAAGTTATATTGTAGGAAGTTGTGTAATGAATTCAAGTTCTAGTGTTAGACTGGATTGGATGAGGGGACGTATAGAAGGATTACGGTGTGGATCTATGTTGTGAAATCATTTGGTGTAAGTAGACTGTGAGTGTAAGGTGAACACAAACTGTGGAAGAGTCTACAAACTTTCCACTAGCTGGAGGCAATTCATGTTAGCAATTTTTTCTTTTCCCTTCTGTGTTTTTCTTAAAACTGTCGTTAATTGTTAATGTAGCATAGTTCATGTCTATACATGTATACCTTTAGCACAAAGGCATGAGCTGGCACAGCTAACAGATACCTCGTTCATGTGCTTACGATGGAAGAAGGCATAGAATAGATGACCATCATGTCATTCCGTGTTTCTCATATCTGGATTATATTTTGAGAGACTAGTGCTGTTCCGTTTCTGTATGTTATTCCACCATTTCTCATGTTGCTTTGACACTCAGTGACAAATATCAATCTTTCATTGACCATAGCGTGTTCTGTTCAGTGTCATCTCTTGTGAAAGGATGAGCCTGACCCGAGTAAGCACTGATGCTTTTCGTAAGCTGTCCATCAGAAGCAACGGTTGTCGGAGTTACGGCCAGGTACAGCAGCCTACCTGCAAAGTAGAACAGGTGAGCATAAAGGGGGAAACTTGTGCTGTGTGCTGTATGAGAATTATAGTGAGGAAGAATATGTGCTGGTCATCAATTTCATCCCGAGTTATCTTGGATCAGAGGCAAGATGAGCCAGTCACTTCTAGGAAGGGAGCACTAGTCACCTCTAGGAAACTCTACTAGGAATATGTGGAGCTAACTAGTGTAACAGTTCCAGCCGGAGCATGAGCGTTTCAGGCAGGGATGATGTGGTCGGCAACTCTGAGAACAAAGGTACCTGAATGTGTGCCAAGGTCACGCTCCGTCTCGATACTAAGTCAGCAATGGAAAACGTGGTTGGGGGAAAGGTGTCTAGGCAGGTAGAGGCTAGGTGCTGACCACTGGTGTTCCGATTTGGGTAGCGTGGGATGTGTGACAGACAAGAGGCCGTCCCCCAGAGATCCCATTGGATAGCTCTGATACTGCTTGAGACTATATAATACTAGACAAAGTCTCAGGAGACTGGCCATTGGATAGCTCTGATACTGCTTGAGACTATATAATACTAGACAAAGTCTCAGGAGACTGGCCATTGGATAGCTCTGATACTGCTTGAGACTATATAATACTAGACAAAGTCTCAGGACACTGGCCATTGGATAGCTCTGATACTGCTTGAGACTATATAATACTAGACAAAGTCTCAGGAGACTGGCCATGGAGAGAGAGTGAGAGACAGAGAATTTAGCTAGGAGTCTGGTTAACTCACCGACAATAGAAGAATGATTGATAGGCTGTTTTTACGAATGTGTGAGAACAGGGTCGCTGAACCAGCATACACCTTCGAGTCCTGGCCAGTCGCTCTGTAAGGTGTGTGTTGGGTGCCCTGTGGCTAAGAGAGATCTAGATGTATATGTGGTGTGTGTAGACACTGAGGAAATGATGTATGTTCCAGAGCGTGGGTATACGCAGACCGATTGAGTGTGTGATGATATGTGAGTATACGTTGAATATATTGAATGTATTATGTCCAGAACACCCGCCTGAGGGGATCTGAAGGTCACAAAATACAAACGTGAGGACCAGTTTTTGAGAGTGTGTTGAGGGTGCAGATAAGGGGAGGGGAGTGTGCGGCTAGAACTGGGTTGGATTAGTTGGGAGCAATATCAATAGCTTATACTTATAAACTCTGTGTATCTATTTAGATTAAGATTGTATTTATTGCACTCACTTTAATAGTTGTTGTAAGAGTATGATATAATAAATATGCCACCTGCTGCGTGCTATGTTATTTGCTGTGTGTGGTCGTCAATGATGTGGATGAGTGTGGTAACATTCTAAATACAATAACCCCTGTGGAAACCTGGACTTCGCTACACTAGTACAAGACCTAGACTTGACCTCAACTATTTATTTGTGGAGCTAGTACAAGACCTAGACTTGACCTCAACTATTTATTTGTGGAGCTAGTACAAGACCTAGACTTGACCTCAACTATGAATGTGTGGAGCTAGTACAAGACCTAGACTTGACCTCAACTATGAATGTGTGGAGCTAGTACAAGACCTAGACTTGACCTCAACTATTTATTTGTGGAGCTAGTACAAGACCTAGACTTGACCTCAACTATGAATGTGTGGAGCTAGTACAAGACCTAGACTTGACCTCAACTATGAATGTGTGGAGCTAGTACAAGACCTAGACTTGACCTCAACTATTTATTTGTGGAGCTAGTACAAGACCTAGACTTGACCTCAACTAGGAATGTATCGAGCTAACTAGTACATGATCTAGACTTGATCTCTAATACTTCTCTCCCAACATCAGAATCTGCGGACAGTTAACTTGTCTTATTCTCACAGTGTATGCCATAACTGATGTGATCTCTTCTACAGCAGGTTGGCGTTGGTCAGGCTAGAACCAAATCCAAAGGGTGGGCTATACCAGCAGCCCTAGCTGTTGTGGGACTAGGAGTTTCAACATTCTCCACACAACAACTGGTGTCCGGCAACGACTCCATCAAGATGCTCTCTGCCACAACAATCAAGAAATGAGGACACCTCCGTAGCGGTGCTGTGATGCAGTTCTTTCTGTGGATTTGAACCTATTCCATATTGCCATATTTCTGCATAGTTTCTTCACTTTGCAGAAGAGATTGTCGTTGCCCTCAACTTGTTCAATGCAACTCTTGTTACACTAATGTTAAACAGAGACACTTTAGTCCTGTGTGCTTTTATTAGCTGCTTTTACTAAATCTCTGGCTAGACAGCCTGGATTCTGGTCTGCCTGCGTTACGAATGCATTTGTGATTAATCCAATCTGGCACTGGACATCTGGCTCCAGCCCAAAGACGTCACCATAGGATGTCAACCCCCTTATATGGTTTGTAGTGTTTTACAAGCATATTCCAAATATATTTTACAAATAGATCAACAGCTTTTCTTTTTTTGTGAATGAAAAGTCAGTTCACTCGTCAATCAATGTTACCAATATTTAGGCAATTTTCTTTGTTTAGCATGCTAACTACAAATATGACTTGATCCTGCCTCCTTTGGGACATCCTGTGTTGAGTCTTGTCATGTTTATACATTTGATTTGTTATGAATACTTGATATCTACATGCTAATATGTTCAGGTTGTTTGATATCTTCATCCTGGCTGATATCTGTCCTGGCTGATATCTTCATCCTGGCTGATATCTTCATCCTGGCTGATATCTGTCCTGGCTGATATCTTCATCCTGGCTGATATCTGTCCTGGCTGATATCTTCGTGTGAATGATATCTTCATCCTGGCTGATATCTAAGTCCTGGCTGATATCTGTCCTGGCTGATAGTCTTAGCTGATATCTTCGTGTGAATGATATCTTCGTCCTGGCTGATATCTTGGCCTTGGCTGATATCATCTTGACCCAATATGTCAACTTGCAGGTGCTCTATATATTCATACAAGCAATTGATGGATTTGATTGTTTTGTTCATCCAAGCGGGACACGGATATAGTATGCATGTTTCTATATGGTGAGGCTGTCCAGAGAACTGGCATGGCCAGACTGATGTTTTATGGGTAAACTTGTTCACGGCACATTTTAATCAAATATATCTTTTACTTATCCGTTGTTTGTTGCTAACAAAGTTTAGGGGTTCCGCTGCATGTAGGCAACCTGGCAGGAAGAGTACACAAAGCTCTCTCTCCTTCCCTCTCCCTCCCAACCAATTCTGGTCTTTCCTCTCCCTCCCAACCAATTCTGGTCTTTCCTCTCCCTCCCAACCAATTCTGGTCTTTCCTCTCCCTCCCAACCAATTCTGGTCTTTCCTCTCCCTCCCAACCAATTCTGGTGGTTTCTACAGACATTTCCTTTGTATGATTGTAATGCTAGCCAGATCTACAAGCCTCTTTAGTAGCCTTGGATGGCAGGTTATTGTTGTCCTATTCACCAACCCCTGATCGTGTATATTAAGCCGAAGTATGTGACCTCAGTTGTTAGGGACACGGTAAAGGTATAAACAGCCCGCTGGTGGCACAGTCAGGCCAAGTCTCTGGTGGACATTACTCATTTGTTGTAGTAGCAGTCTGTCTCTTGTTGGGTTCTGGGTTCTTGTATTGCAGTCTGTCTCCTGTTGGGTTCTGGGTTCTTGAATTGCAGTCTGTCTCCTCTTGTGTTCTGGTTGTAGCAGTCTGTCTCCTGTTGGGTTCTGGGTTCTTGTTATAGCAGTCTGTCTCCTGTTGGGTTCTGGGTTCTTGTATAGCAGTCTGTCTCCTTTTGTGTTCTGGTTGTAGTAGTCTGTCTCCTGTTGGGTTCTGGGTTCTTGTTATAGTAGTCTGTCTCCTGTTGGGTTCTGGGTTCTTGTTATAGCAGTCTGTCTCCTGTTGGGTTCTGGGTTCTTGTATAGCAGTCTGTCTCCTTTTGTGTTCTGGTTGTAGTAGTCTGTCTCCTGTTGGGTTCTGGGTTCTTGTTATAGTAGTCTGTCTCCTGTTGGGTTCTGGGTTCTTGTTATAGCAGTCTGTCTCCTGTTGGGTTCTGGGTTCTTGTATAGCAGTCTGTCTCCTTTTGTGTTCTGGTTGTAGTAGTCTGTCTCCTGTTGGGTTCTGGGTTCTTGTTATAGTAGTCTGTCTCCTGTTCAGTCCTTGACAATGTTTCCTAGATAGCCCGTTACTGTGTCTTTAGTTGTCTCGCCCAAGTCAGGTGTACAAAGAACATGCACCTGGATCCTTGTGGCTGTGGTTTCAATGTGAGGATGGTAGGCTCACAAGTACGGGTATTACATTGTTTATACCCACCTTGTTGGCAAGGCTCTTACAGCAACGCCTGTTTCCAGGATTTCACAGAGGATAACAGGTTGGATCTTGGTCTGCGTGGTTCACTTGACATGATGGGATCTTTTCCTGCATGGTTCACTTGACATGAGATGGGATCTTGGTCTGCATGGTTCACTTGACATGAGATGGGATCTTTTCCTGCATGGTTCACTTGACATGAGATGGGATCTTTTCCTGCATGGTTCACTTGACATGAGATGGGATCTTTTCCTGCATGGTTCACTTGACATGAGATGGGATCTTGGTCTGCATGGTTCACTTGACATGAGATGGGATCTTTTCCTGCATGGTTCACTTGACATGAGATGGGATCTTTTCCTGCATGGTTCACTTGACATGAGATGGGATCTTTTCCTGCATGGTTCACTTGACATGAGATGGGATCTTGGTCTGCATGGTTCACTTGACATGAGATGGGATCTTTTCCTGCATGGTTCACTTGACATGAGATGGGATCTTGGTCTGCATGGTTCACTTGACATGAGATGGGATCTTTTCCTGCATGGTTCACTTGACATGAGATGGGATCTTTTCCTGCATGGTTCACTTGACATGAGATGGGATCTTTTCCTGCATGGTTCACTTGACATGAGATGGGATCTTTTCCTGCATGGTTCACTTGACATGATGGGATCTTTTCCTGCATGGTTCACTTGACATGAGATGGGATCTTTTCCTGCATGGTTCACCTGACATGAGATGGGATCTTGGTCTGCATGGTTCACTTGACATGAGATGGGATCTTTTCCTGCATGGTTCACTTGACATGAGATGGGATCTTGGTCTGCATGGTTCACTTGACATGAGATGGGATCTTTTCTGCATGGTTCACTTGACATGAGATGGGATCTTGGTCTGCATGGTTCACTTGACATGAGATGGGATCTTGGTCTGCATGGTTCACTTGACATGAGATGGGATCTTGGTCTGCATGGTTCACTTGACATGATGGGATCTTGGTCTGCGTGGTTCACTTGACATGAGATGGGATCTTGACTTCCACATTTAGTGGGTGAAGGTCAATATAGACATTAGCCAGGGTTGACCCACAAGTCACCATATGCTCTCACCAGTAACAGGTGATTTCCATGAGAAATGTTTGTTTGGTCAGTGAACCTTGTGCACCTATTTGGTGTGTCAACATGGGGATGGTGGTCTGTCAACTTGTACCGGTGGGTGGTCTGTCAACTTGTACCGGTGGGTGGTCTGTCAACTTGTACCGGTGGGTGGTCTGTCAACTTGTACCGGTGGGTGGTCTGTCAACTTGTACCGGTGGGTGGTCTGTCAACTTGTACCGGTGGGTGGTCTGTCAACTTGTACCGGTGGGTGGTCTGTCAACTTGTACCGGTGGGTGGTCTGTCAACTTGTACCGGTGGGTGGTCTGTCAACTTGTACCGGTGGGTGGTCTGTCAACTTGTACCGGTGGGTGGTCTGTCAACTTGTACCGGTGGGTGGTCTGTCAACTTGTACCGGTGGGTGGTCTGTCAACTTGTACCGGTGGGTGGTCTGTCAACTTGTACCGGTGGGTGGTCTGTCAACTTGTACCGGTGGGTGGTCTGTCAACTTGTACCGGTGGGTGGTCTGTCAACTTGTACCGGTGGGTGGTCTGTCAACTTGTACTGTAGCTAAAAAGTGTTGCTTGTTGTGATCATACATTTGGCTCCATCTTTCAACGAGTGTAAATAGTGGTGCAATTAGGAGAATGTCTTTTGTGATGGCAATGTGCCTTGGTGACCATGTGCCTTGGTGACCATGTGCCTTGGTATGTTTTTCATTGTGTGACTAGAGCAGAAATTATGTTTGTGTTAAACCCACCCTATCATTAGTACAATCTCCACCTCATAAAACCCACCACAAGATTAGTACACACTATTTAAAAACCGCCACCAAACGATCAGTTACACATTGTGTTCAGTACACATTGTGTTGTCGTCGTCACATCAGTGATTTTATTGATGTACATACTGACAATGTTCTAGCCGTGGTCATCATATTTCTGACCACTCATTTTGTACTGTTGAAAGTATCATGTGTTTTTTGATAATTTGTTGACCTGTTGATGATGTGGGAAAATAAGGTCTGGAAATAAAAGCTAGAAGCACTACCCTTTTTCTGTTTAGTGATACGCATGTGTAGCATTCTTATGTTGTCTTTATTGGAGATGTATTCGAGCATGCAGTTATACCAACTCAACTTAGATAATTTCACATTCAAGAACATTCCAGCAAATCGTCCATTATCAGCTCAACAACGGCCTGGCACAAAGAAGTGTCCTACCACTTCTGCTATGAAACATATAGACCAACCCATGGACACAGGCAGCAGTTGCTGCCCAGGGGAACAGGTTTGAGGAGGTTGACAAAAAACTGTCACGTTCTCTCATTACCGTTGCAGAATACTACCACAAGAATCACCTTAAACCAAATCCCAGGTATGTGCCTACCACAAGAATCATCTTAAACCAAATCCCAGGTATGTGCCTACTACAAGAATTACCTTAAACCAAATCCATCCCAGGTATGTGCCTACCACAAGAATCACCTTAAACCAAATCCCAGGTATGTGCCCACCACAAGAATCACCTTAAACCAAATCCCAGGTATGTGCCTACCACAAGAATCACCTTAAACCAAATCCCAGGTATGTGCCTACCACAAGAATCACCTTACACCAAATCCCAGTAAAACCTAGGTATGTGCCTACCACAAAAATCACCTTACACCAAATCCCAGTAAAACCCAGGTATGTGCCTACCACAAGACCCACCTTAAACCAAAACCCAGGTATGTGCCTACCACCTCAGAAACAGATTCAAAACTTCAGGTTAGGTGGCAAGGGCAGGAGCTTGAACACTGCACGGTGAAGTTGGACAGCACATTATCCTATATGACTCACTGCACGGTGAAGTTAGACAGCACATTGTCCTATATGACTCACTGCACGGTGGAGTTAGACAGCACATTGTCCTATATGACTCACTGCACGGTGGAGTTAGACAGCACATTGTCCTATATGACTCACTGCACGGTGGAGTTAGACAGCACATTGTTCTATATGACTCACTGCATGGTGGAGTTAGACAGCACATTGTCCTATATGACTCACTGCACGGTGGAGTTAGACAGCACATTGACCAAGAAGAGTCCACAGCTCCATGTTTGCAGACGATCTGGCTATGTGGACCTCTGAAAAAAATCTCACCATAGCAATCTGTTGCAGCAGGCCCTAACATCGCTGGAGGAGTGGGCAAACTCGTGGCTGGTCAAAATAAATGAGGAAAAAACAACATGTACGATATTCTCGCTTTCAAATAAACCACAGAACACCAAAATAAGTCTTAACGGCAAATATCTGCGGCCAAACGACACCCCAAACTACCTGGGAGTGACATTTGATCGGCGCATGATATGGAAAAGTCAGATCGAGAGAAACCGAATGAGAGCCAGACAAAGAATGGCAATCATGAGGAAACTTGCTGGCAACGAGGAGGCAGACAGACTGACAAAAGAAGGTGCGAGACTACCACAACCAGATTCTAGTGTGACCTACGAAGAGTCCAAAAGGCTTATTCAGGCCAGATACATGGCCAAATGGGAAACAGAACATACTGGCTACACAAAAAAACGATGTCTATTACCAGTTGAACAGAAGAGAGCAGGTCGTGGTCTTCAGACTTCGCACAGGCCACAACAGACTGAGGTACCACCTATTCAATAAATTGAAGATAGGTGGCACTGACGAATGCACTTGTGGTACCGGGAAAATGACCGCTGAACATCTGCTGCAAAACTGCCCGACATACGAGGATCAGAGAGAGCAGATGTGGCCATCACCAGTGGCAACACTAGACAAGCTCTATGGCAGTGTCGACAGCCTCAGGATGACCGCTTAACAGGTTGACGTCTGACAGCGTACGAAGAAGAAGAAGAAGACAGCACATTGTTCTACATGACTCACTGCACGGTGAAGTAATGTCAATCTTGGGTGCTGTGCCACGGGTACAAAGGTCCGTAATGTCAATTTTGTATTTATTATGAAGACGACATCTGAGTCTGTTGGTCATGTGCGCCGAGAGAATAGCTTGGCCTGTAGAGCTGGGGCTAGGCGTCATGGCCACTGTGGCATCGTGTGTCCATGATGGGAGCGACGTGGTCAATGTGTTACACCAATCTGACAAGTCTCATCCTTTGCTGCAGGGGACTAGCATTAATTGACACACCACCACCACAACACACATGACCACCACAACACACATGACCACCACAACACCCACCACCACAACACACATGACCACCACAACACCCACCACCACAACACACCACCACCACAACACACATGACCATCACAACACCCACCACCAGTACAACACATACGACCACCACAACACACATGACCACCACAACACCCACCACCAGTACAACACACACGACCACCACAACACCCACCACCAGTACAACACACACGACCACCTCACCACCACTACACCCACCACCACAACACGCACCACCACCGCAACACTCACCACCACCACAACACACGCGACCACCACAACACTCACCACCACCACAACACTCGCGACCACCACAATACACGTGACCACCGCAACACTCACCACCACCACAACACACGCGACCACCACAACACTCACCACCACCACAACACTCACCACCACCACAACACACGCGACCACCACAACACTCACGACCACCACCAGCACTACTACTGAAACAGATTCATGTCTGTTATGAAAGATTATAGAGTGTAAAAGATGTCATTTTCCTGTGTTCTTGTTCAGACTTTTCCCACGCAGAAATACTGCTTAACCTAGCAAGTACTGAGATCTGGTTCTGGCGCCGGATTAATACATTAGCGGTCACCAGAGTAGACTTAGTCAGGCCAACCAGTGGAGGATGGTACAGGTTAACGACCGGTTAACTTCTTTGAGCTTAGCACACATGAACAACGGGTTGAGCCACATAACATTACGTGGTAGGTGGAGCGAAAGCTAGGAAACGAACGGGAATGACACGTCTACATATGTATTTAACTAGAGGTACATACGCTTAGAACAGAACGTAAGAAAGAAGAAAGTCTGTCGGAAAGAATAGCGATCCTGCTTTCCGTCAGGTGTTTAACAATTTTAATAATCTCTCCAAAATATTTTCTCGCGCACGAAGGTCTTAGAGAAGACAAGAACATGAGAAATACGACAAAGTGGTCACTGGACTCATGACAGAAGGGGTCACTGGACTCATGACAGAAGTGGTCACTGGACTCATGACAGAAGGGGTCACTGGACTCATGACAGAAGTGGTCACTGATTTTAGTTGACAGAAGTGGTCACTGATCTTAGTTGACAGAAGTGGTCACTTGAGTCAAGACAGAAGTGGTCACTGATCTTAGTTGACAGAAGTGATGACTTGACTCATGATAGAAGTGGTCACTTGACTCATGACAGAAATGGTCACTGGACTCATGACAGAAGTCGTCACTGGACTCATGACAGAAGGGGTCACTGGACTCAAGACAGAAGTGGTCACTGATCTTAGTTGACAGAAGTGGTCAATGGACTCATGACAGAAGGGGTCACTGGACTCATGACAGAAGTGGTCACTGATCTTAGTTGACAGAAGTGGTCACTGATCTCATGACAGAAGTGGTAACTGATCTTAGTTGACAGAACAGAAGTGGTCACTGATCTTAGTTGACAGAAGTGGTCACTTGACTCAAGACAGAAGTGGTCACTGATCTTATGATAGAAGTGGTCACTGGACTCATGACAGAAGTGGTCACTGATCTCATGACAGAAGTGGTCATTGGACTTAAGTCAGAAGTGGTTACTGATCTTAGTTGACAGAAGTGGTCACTGATCTTAGTTGACAAAAGTGATGACTTGACTCATGACAGAAGTGGTCACTGGACTCATGGCAGAAGTGGTCACTGGATTCATGACAGAAGTGGTCACTGGACTCATGACAGAAGTGGTCACTGGACTTATAACAAGTGGTCAAGGACCTCATGCCAGAAGTGGTCACTGGACCTCATGCCAGAAGTGGTCACTGGACTCATGACAGAAGGGTCACTGGACTCATGACAGAAGTGGTCACTGGACTCATGACAGAAGTGGTCACTGATCTTAGTTGACAGAAGTGGTCACTGATCTCATGACAGAAGTGGTCACTGATCTTAGTTGACAGAAGTGGTCACTTATCTTAGTTGACAGAAGTGGTCACTGATCTTAGTTGACAGAAGTGATGACTTGACTCATGACAGAAGTGGTCACTGGACTCATGACAGAAGTGGTCACTGGACTCATGACAGAAGTGGTCACTGGATTCATGACCGAAGTGGTCACTGGACTCATGACAGAAGTGGTCACTGGACTCATGACAGAAGTGGTCACTGGACTCATGACAGAAATGGTCACTGGATTCAGATCACAGAAGTGGTCACTGGATTCATGACAGAAGAGATCACTGATTTTATGACAGAAGTGGTTACTGGACTAATGACAGAAGTGGTCACTGGACTCATGACAGAAGTGGTCACTTGACTCATGACAGAAGTGGTCACTGGATTCAGATGACAGAAGTGGTCACTGATTTTATGACAGAAGTGGTCACTGGACTCATGACAGAAGTGGTCACTGGACTCATGACAGAAGTGGTCACTGGACTCATGACAGAAGTGGTCACTGGACTCATGACAGAAGTGGTCACTGGACTCATGACAGAAGTGGTCACTCTTTCAGTGTGGATGTAGCTTGAAGATAATGTCTCACTGAACTCACATTTATAATGTCTCACTGAACTCACATTTATAAGTGAAACAGTTAGAAACATCATTCTCAAACCAAAGAAAAATCAGCAATTACGTTACGAATGAGATCTGAAGTTGGCGTAGTCCTATCAAATGCGATCTGAAGTTGATGTAGTCTCATTGCAGACACCGCTTCTGATGCTTGGCTGAACTTGTTAGCAGGGTTTTCTGAGTGTAGAGGCAAGAGCTGGAGTCTTTGGTGCCAGATATAAGCTCTCTAGCCAGTCTACCACTTGCTCAATCACGTCTAGCTTCAGTTCAGCTCATCCCGTGACACATCAGGTCGTTGGGGCACACTAGAAGACACTCCCACAATCCCACGCCATCTCTCTCTGTCCGCTGCCGCCAGTCGTGCCTCACTGGGACGAAGGTTTGACCACTCAGTGATGGTGTCTGCCCATCTCTTCCTTGGACGTCCCCGCCCTCTCTTTCCTGGTACGGAACCATGCAGTATCGAATTTGTGATTCCGCTGGACCTTGGGACGTGCCCATACCAAGCCATCTTCCGCCTTTTGATAGCCGTGAACAGATCATGAAAAGGCCCAATTGCATTTTCCACTTTTCGTCGTATTTCTCAGTTCGTGACACGATCCTTGCATGTAACATTTAAGGGTCTTCTAAAGCACCTCATGTCCATTGCATGGTCCAAGTCTCACAGAGAGCACCAATGGTCCAAGTCTCACAGAGAGCACCAATGGTCCAAGTCTCACAGAGAGCACCAATGGTCCAAGTCTCACAGAGAGCACCAATGGTCCAAGTCTCACAGAGAGCACCAATGGTCCAAGTCTCACAGAGAGCACCAATGGTCCAAGTCTCACAGAGAGCACCAATGGTCCAAGTCTCACAGAGAGCACCAATGGTCCAAGTCTCACAGAGAGCACCAATGGTCCAAGTCTCACAGAGAGCCCCAATGGTCCAAGTCTCACAGGCATACACAAACATTGAGAGCACCAAAGAGCGCATTAGTCTAACTTTTATCCTGAGGCCGAGCCGCTTATCCTGCTATATGAGTTTCAAACGTGTAAGCGCTATTCTCCCAATTACCTGAGACTGCGAGCCCTCGTCACTGATCACTGATCCCACATACTGGAACCGGTGTACAACTTCGAGTTTCTGACCATTTGCTATTATCACAGATGTAAACCCTTCCGTGTTATTAGTCAACAGCTGTGTTTTCTCTACATTTACCTCCATGCCATAGCTCTGTCCTATCTACTAATGAGCTCCTGGAGTTCCGTCTGCCAGACCATCTATATCATCTACAAATCCTAGGTTTGTAATCGTCTTGTCACCTAATCTGACCGGACCAACATGTCCCTTCAGGGCCGCCTCCATTATTCTTTCCAAGACTACATTGAAGAGTGTTGGAGGGGGTATACAACCCTGTCTCACACAAACAGACATTGAAGAGTGTTGGAGGGGGTAGACAACCATGTCTCACACAAACAGACATTGAAGAGTGTTGGAGAGAGTATACAACCGTGTCTCACCCCAACAGACGTCCTGAACCCATTCGTCTAGTATTCCGTCAACAGAAACTGCACTTGACGCCTTCTCATAAAGGTTCACAATTACCTTCACAATATTACTATTGATCTTGTAATGCTACATTGTTGTCCATAGCGCCGCATGCCATACTCTGTCGAACGCCTTTTTGAAATCGAGGAAGATTCGCACTCCTCTTGGTTCTTAATTAAGAGGCAGATATTGAGAAGATAACTGAGAACCTGAAAGCGGCATTGATAGACACGTCAACTGAGGTCTTAAGGAAGCCAAGGGTAAAGGAGAAGGTATGGATTACAAATGAAATACTCGAGTTATGTGACAAGAGAAGATTACTGAAGAGGTTGAAGAATACCCTGGATGGGATTATCAAATACAGAGAGATAAATGGAAACATAAAGGCCAAGATAAATGGAAACATAAAGACAAGATAAATGGAAACATAAAAGGACAAGATAAATGGAAACATAAAGACAAGATAAATGGAAACATAAAGGCCAAGATGAAAAAGGCCAGGGCAGAATGGATAACTGCTCAGTGCTCAGATATCGAACAAAATCTGGAAAGAAACGATGCCAAGCGAGCATATAAAACAGTCAATGACCTAGTAAGGTCTATACAAGGTCGCAATACGACAATTCAGGATAAGAGAGGGAAATGTCTCTCAGAAGCCCAATCCATTCGGGCTCATTGGATAGAGTACTGCTCTGAATTATATAAGCCTGAGGGTCGAGGTGATTCAGGAAATACAATCGCCCCCGAAATGAATATGTTAGAGGAGAATCTACCGATAACAAGAGAGGAGAATCAACCGATCACAAGAGAGGAGAATCAACCGATCACAAGAGAGGAGAATCAACCGATCACAAGAGATGAAGTAACTGAAGCGGTGAAGATGCCAAAAAGGCGGAAAGCTGAGGATGTGGATAATATCCGAGCAGAGTTCCTACAGGTGGCAGGTGAGGTCATAATTGAGGCTCTGACATACATCTGTAACAGGATTTGGCGGACAGGACAGTGGCCCACCATCTGGACGAAATCAGTGGTTTTACCGCTGCCTAAATCAGGGAAGCTAAAGATATGTCAGAACTATAGAACAATTAGCCTTATTAGTCATCCTAGCAAAGTTCTCTGAAGAATAATCCTCAACAGATTAAAACCACAGGTAGAGAATATCATTGCCGAAGAGCAAGCAGGGTTTCGAGCGGGAAGAAGTACCACTGAACAGATATTTAATCTGTGGATATTACATGTCTAGCTTACGGCAACTAAACAGAAGATTATTAGAATGAAGCTTTGAACATGAGGTCTGGAGAAAAATGTTCCGTAGGCTGGAAGTACGAGAGAAAGTCAGTAAAACGGTCACACACTGATATGGATAGTTGAAAAGAAGGCAGTGGATAGTTTCTGAAAGTGTCATTATGTCCAGTAACATACAATTGTTATGGTCGATGTATGCAGCAGACGCTAGGGGTCACATACACGTGCACAGCTCTTATTTAAAAAGGCTGTTAGTATTCATAGAATATACAATCAAACAACAGACTGCTGTTGTGCCTGGGAGGGGGAGGGCGCAGTGGACATTCTGCAACAGATATTCAACAGCAAATGCTTCTTCTTTGCAGGGAGAAGTGTCTGTCATGTAAAGCGGGAGAAGTGTATGTCATGTAAAGCGGGAGAAGTGTCTGTCATGTAAAGCGGGAGAAGTGTCTGTCATGTAAAGCGGGAGAAGTGTCTGTCATGTAAAGCGGGAGAAGTGTCTGTCATGTAAAGCGGGAGAAGTGTCTGTCATGTAAAGCGGGAGAAGTGTCTGTCATGTAAAGCGGGAGAAGTGTCTGTCATGTAAAGCGGGAGAAGTGTCTGTCATGTAAAGCGGGAGAAGTGTCTGTCATGTAAAGCGGGAGAAGTGTCTGTCATGTAAAGCGGGAGAAGTGTCTGTCATGTAAAGCGGGAGAAGTGTCTGTCATGTAAAGCGGGAGAAGTGTCTGTCATGTAAAGCGGGAGAAGTGTCTGTCATGTAAAGCGGGAGAAGTGTCTGTCATGTAAAGCGGGAGAAGTGTCTGTCATGTAAAGCGGGAGAAGTGTCTGTCATGTAAAGCGGGAGAAGTGTCTGTCATGTAAAGCGGGAGAAGTGTCTGTCATGTAAAGCGGGAGAAGTGTCTGTCATGTAAAGCGGGAGAAGTGTCTGTCATGTAAAGCGGGAGAAGTGTCTGTCATGTAAAGCGGGAGAAGTGTCTGTCATGTAAAGCGGGAGAAGTGTCTGTCATGTAAAGCGGGAGAAGTGTCTGTCATGTAAAGCGGGAGAAGTGTCTGTCATGTAAAGCGGGAGAAGTGTCTGTCATGTAAAGCGGGAGAAGTGTCTGTCATGTAAAGCGGGAGAAGTGTCTGTCATGTAAAGCGGGAGAAGTGTCTGTCATGTAAAGCGGGAGAAATGTCTGTCATGTAAAGCGGGAGAAGTGTCTGTCATGTAAAGCGGGAGAAGTGTCTGTCATGTAAAGCGGGAGAAGTGTCTGTCATGTAAAGCGGGAGAAGTGTCTGTCATGTAAAGCGGGAGAAGTGTCTGTCATGTAAAGCGGGAGAAGTGTCTGTCATGTAAAGCGGGAGAAGTGTCTGTCATGTAAAGCGGGAGAAGTGTCTGTCATGTAAAGCGGGAGAAGTGTCTGTCATGTAAAGCGGGAGAAGTGTCTGTCATGTAAAGCGGGAGAAGTGTCTGTCATGTAAAGCGGGAGAAGTGTCTGTCATGTAAAGCGGGAGAAGTGTCTGTCATGTAAAGCGGGAGAAGTGTCTGTCATGTAAAGCGGGAGAAGTGTCTGTCATGTAAAGCGGGAGAAGTGTCTGTCATGTAAAGCGGGAGAAGTGTCTGTCATGTAAAGCGGGAGAAGTGTCTGTCATGTAAAGCGGGAGAAGTGTCTGTCATGTAAAGCGGGAGAAGTGTCTGTCATGTAAAGCGGGAGAAGTGTCTGTCATGTAAAGCGGGAGAAGTGTCTGTCATGTAAAGCGGGAGAAGTGTCTGTCATGTAAAGCGGGAGAAGTGTCTGTCATGTAAAGCGGGAGAAGTGTCTGTCATGTAAAGCGGGAGAAGTGTCTGTCATGTAAAGCGGGAGAAGTGTCTGTCATGTAAAGCGGGAGAAGTGTCTGTCATGTAAAGCGGGAGAAGTGTCTGTCATGTAAAGCGGGAGAAGTGTCTGTCATGTAAAGCGGGAGAAGTGTCTGTCATGTAAAGCGGGAGAAGTGTCTGTCATGTAAAGCGGGAGAAGTGTCTGTCATGTAAAGCGGGAGAAGTGTCTGTCATGTAAAGCGGGAGAAGTGTCTGTCATGTAAAGCGGGAGAAGTGTCTGTCATGTAAAGCGGGAGAAGTGTCTGTCATGTAAAGCGGGAGAAGTGTCTGTCATGTAAAGCGGGAGAAGTGTCTGTCATGTAAAGCGGGAGAAGTGTCTGTCATGTAAAGCGGGAGAAGTGTCTGTCATGTAAAGCGGGAGAAGTGTCTGTCATGTAAAGCGGGAGAAGTGTCTGTCATGTAAAGCGGGAGAAGTGTCTGTCATGTAAAGCGGGAGAAGTGTCTGTCATGTAAAGCGGGAGAAGTGTCTGTCATGTAAAGCGGGAGAAGTGTCTGTCATGTAAAGCGGGAGAAGTGTCTGTCATGTAAAGCGGGAGAAGTGTCTGTCATGTAAAGCGGGAGAAGTGTCTGTCATGTAAAGCGGGAGAAGTGTATGTCATGTAAAGCGGGAGAAGTGTCTGTCATGTAAAGCGGGAGAAGTGTCTGTCATGTAAAGCGGGAGAAGTGTCTGTCATGTAAAGCGGGAGAAGTGTCTGTCATGTAAAGCGGGAGAAGTGTCTGTCATGTAAAGCGGGAGAAGTGTCTGTCATGTAAAGCGGGAGAAGTGTCTGTCATGTAAAGCGGGAGAAGTGTCTGTCATGTAAAGCGGGAGAAGTGTCTGTCATGTAAAGCGGGAGAAGTGTCTGTCATGTAAAGCGGGAGAAGTGTCTGTCATGTAAAGCGGGAGAAGTGTCTGTCATGTAAAGCGGGAGAAGTGTCTGTCATGTAAAGCGGGAGAAGTGTCTGTCATGTAAAGCGGGAGAAGTGTCTGTCATGTAAAGCGGGAGAAGTGTCTGTCATGTAAAGCGGGAGAAGTGTCTGTCATGTAAAGCGGGAGAAGTGTCTGTCATGTAAAGCGGGAGAAGTGTCTGTCATGTAAAGCGGGAGAAGTGTCTGTCATGTAAAGCGGGAGAAGTGTCTGTCATGTAAAGCGGGAGAAGTGTCTGTCATGTAAAGCGGGAGAAGTGTCTGTCATGTAAAGCGGGAGAAGTGTCTGTCATGTAAAGCGGGAGAAGTGTCTGTCATGTAAAGCGGGAGAAGTGTCTGTCATGTAAAGCGGGAGAAGTGTCTGTCATGTAAAGCGGGAGAAGTGTCTGTCATGTAAAGCGGGAGAAGTGTCTGTCATGTAAAGCGGGAGAAGTGTCTGTCATGTAAAGCGGGAGAAGTGTCTGTCATGTAAAGCGGGAGAAGTGTCTGTCATGTAAAGCGGGAGAAGTGTCTGTCATGTAAAGCGGGAGAAGTGTCTGTCATGTAAAGCGGGAGAAGTGTCTGTCATGTAAAGCGGGAGAAGTGTCTGTCATGTAAAGCGGGAGAAGTGTCTGTCATGTAAAGCGGGAGAAGTGTCTGTCATGTAAAGCGGGAGAAGTGTCTGTCATGTAAAGCGGGAGAAGTGTCTGTCATGTAAAGCGGGAGAAGTGTCTGTCATGTAAAGCGGGAGAAGTGTCTGTCATGTAAAGCGGGAGAAGTGTCTGTCATGTAAAGCGGGAGAAGTGTCTGTCATGTAAAGCGGGAGAAGTGTCTGTCATGTAAAGCGGGAGAAGTGTCTGTCATGTAAAGCGGGAGAAGTGTCTGTCATGTAAAGCGGGAGAAATGTCTGTCATGTAAAGCGGGAGAAGTGTCTGTCATGTAAAGCGGGAGAAGTGTCTGTCATGTAAAGCGGGAGAAGTGTCTGTCATGTAAAGCGGGAGAAGTGTCTGTCATGTAAAGCGGGAGAAGTGTCTGTCATGTAAAGCGGGAGAAGTGTCTGTCATGTAAAGCGGGAGAAGTGTCTGTCATGTAAAGCGGGAGAAGTGTCTGTCATGTAAAGCGGGAGAAGTGTCTGTCATGTAAAGCGGGAGAAGTGTCTGTCATGTAAAGCGGGAGAAGTGTCTGTCATGTAAAGCGGGAGAAGTGTCTGTCATGTAAAGCGGGAGAAGTGTCTGTCATGTAAAGCGGGAGAAGTGTTTGTCATGTAAAGCGGTACATAACTGGGTCGATTAATTTTCTCAAGGACGCTAACAATTTGCTGATAAAGCCCGACCCGGTGGTCTTGTTCATGTTCTAACAGAGGCGCATGTGTGGCAGGTGGGACGTATGTGTGGCAGGTGGGGCGTATGTATGGCAGGTGGGGCGTATGTATGGCAGGTGGGGCGTATGTGTGGCAGGTGGGGCGTATGTGTGGCAGGTGGGACGTATGTGTGGCAGGTGGGACGTATGTATGGCAGGTGGGGCGTATGTGTGGCAGGTGGGGCGTATGTGTGGCAGGTGGGACGTATGTATGGCAGGTGGGACGTATGTGGGGCGTATGTGTGGCAGGTGGGGCGTATGTGTGGCAGGTGGGACGTATGTGTGGCAGGTGGGAGAGATAAGCTGACAGGTCAGTAACAATAGAATGTATCAACTTCAATGGTGTATTAGCATGTTTTAGGCAACATCATAATGTATCACCCCACCTTGTCGGAAGGCGTGTTGCAAATTATGCAGAGGCTATGCAGACCAAAGATGTACAGACTGCATGTTCTGGCGTAGTCAAGTGATGGGTGTACAGACTGCAGGTTCTGGTGTAGTCAAGTGATCGATGTACAGACTGCATGTTCTGGTGTAGTCAAGTGATGGATGTACAGACTGCAAGTTCTGGTGTAGTCAGGTGATCGATGTACAGACTGCAGGTTCTGGTGTAGTCAAGTGATGGATGTACAGACTGCAAGTTCTGGTGTAGTCAAGTGATCGATGTACAGACTGCAGGTTCTGGTGTAGTCAAGTGATGGCTGTACAGACTGCAGGTTCTGGTGTAGTCAAGTGATCGATGTACAGACTGCAGGTTAGGGTGTAGTCAAGTGAAGGGACAAGTGTATCAACGTTGGTAGAAATTCTGTGGAGATATGTACAATCTCAGCGCAATGTTCAATGGTTTGTATCTCACAGAGGTTTTTTTAAGAAAAAAGAAGCCATTTATGACCTATTAATCTACTCGTAGTAATAATATTGAGAATTCCGTGGCAAAGTGGTTAAGCCGTCGTCCTCGTGATCATGTGGTATGGATTCGACTTCAGACTCCGCCGTTTTTCACGGGTGCTTGATGCGGAGTTCTCTGTATCTCGTAGCCACCCCCTAGTCGTCTTGTCCTTTACTTGCCACTGGGAGAGAGAGAGGGACACGCGGAGAGAGAGGTACACGCGGAGAGAGAGAGAGAGACACGCGGAGAATATTTGTCTGGTACAGGTAAAGGTTCGGAGCTGACCACTCTGGCGTTCCAAATCAGCGTAGTAGGGATTGGTGACAGTCAAATGCCGCCACGTCCGGCTACGAGACATTGCGAACGACAGTGATTCGGGGTTACTCATCCAATAACAACTAGTTGGAAGTATTGCCAAATTAGAGTGACGGCTAAGGCAGACAACCAACAGGAGACCATTGGACAGCTATGATTTTGCTTGAGACTATAAAATACTCGGCAAAGATAAACTCAAGGAGACTGGCCAGGACAGACAGACTGAAGGACTGGCTAGGAGAGAGATAGATAGGCTGTTAGTAGTCTAGCAAACTGAGAGATAGAGTGAGTTTGCAGGGTGACTGAACAAGCATATATTTTCGAGTTTTGGCCAGTCGCTCTATAAGTGTGTGTGTTGGACATCCTATGAACAGTAAGAGGTCTGAATGTGTCTCCGAGTGAACGATGCGTGATCTAGTTACAGATGAAAGCAAGACTACGTGAAGCGATTAAGTAAGAGGTCTGAATGTCTCGGGTATTGGACAGGAAACTTTGGGTTCTGAGGTATGTGTATGCACAGATCGACTGAGTGTGTTACCACACGTGAGTACGTGATTCCAATTTTAAGTGACGTGATCTAATTGCATAGAAATGCACAGATTGTCTGAGCATACGTGAACTAATTGTGTGTGAATGCCCAGAATACCAAGTACGATCGCGAGGACGAGTTGGTGAGTGTGTGTAGAGGATAGTAGATAAGGAGAGAGTAGCGGCGAGAGCTTGGGTTAGTTCGTTTTGAGGAACATATGGAAAAGCTAGTGCTTAAAACCTCGGTTGTAATTTTATTTATATATATACTAAGATTATTTAGTTCAGATGTATTTTGCTCTTTTTGCAAATATTGTCTTTTTGTTATTGTGGGGATTGTTATTAAATATGGTACATTTTGTTTACTGTGTTATTTACTGTGTGAAGTCGTGTCGGGGTGTAGATACATTTTGTGACTCTTTAGATAAGTAACTACTCAGCGAAACCTAGACACTGCCACACACTAACACTCAACAAACGGTTACAGATTTCGATTGGCGACTATGAAACACTGACACTCAACAAACTGTTACAAATTTCGATTGGCGACTATGAAACACTGATACTCAACAAACTGTTAGAAGGGACGATTAGCGACTATGAAACACTGACACTCAACAAACGGTAAGAGAGTACGATTGGCGACTATGAAACACTGACACTCAACAAACGGTAAGAGAGTACGATTGGCGACTATGAAACACTGACACTCAACAAACGGTAAGAGAGTACGATTGGCGACTATGAAACACTGACACTCAACAAACGGTAAGAGAGTACGATTGGCGACTATGAAACACTGACACTCAACAAACGGTAAGAGAGTACGATTGGCGACTATGAAATACTGACACTCAACAAACGGTAAGAGAGTACGATTGACGACTATGAAATACTGACACTCAACAAACGGTAGGAGATTACGATTGGCGACTATGAAATACTGACACTCAACAAACGGTAAGAGAGTACGATTGGCGACTATGAAATACTGACACTCAACAAACGGTTAGAAGGGAGGATTGGCGACTATGAAGATTTGGAAATATAGATGATCCATTTCCACGCCCATAACGCTTTATTGCTTATATTAAATACAATTTCACAAATACATAAATATCGCAGACTCCAATACTGCAGGTTTAATATATTTAGCCAATATTTCTTTATGTTGTCGGATTTAGTAATTACATCGACCTGTACCAACATGGCTGCCTCCGAGCGTGACACAAGTGAACCATTATTTTTTTTAAATCAATAACTGTATTTTTTACACCAAAATTGCACATCAAAACAACGAAATAAGACAGCTGAAACTATAACAAAAGAGAAAGAAATAATAATAACAGAGTAAAAGATAACTGAGCATGTAGGACACCGGATTCCTGATCATTGGGGTCAGAGTTCAAATAGTTCCTGATCATCGGGGTCAGAGTTCAAATGGTTCCTGATCATTGGGCTCAGAGTTCAAATGGTTCCTGATCATTGGGCTCATAGTTCAAATGGTTCCTGATCATTGGGGTCAGAGTTCAAATGGTTCCTGATCATTGGGGTCAGAGTTCAAATGGTTCCTGATCATTAGGGGTCAGAGTTCAAATGGTTCCTGACCATTGGGGTCAGAGTTCAAATGGTTCCTGATCATTAGGGGTCAGAGTTCAAATGGTTCCTGATCATTGGGGTCAGAGTTCATAAGCTCCGGAAAGAGTAGCTGTAGTTTTGTTTTCCTTTGCGAAGTAAAAAAACAATGTTAGCATGTACACTGCACGGTAACTTCAATGGTAGGCGGGCTTCATTCATTAGCCCGAAACGTTCTCAAGCATCTCACAATTGGGCATATTCGGCCACAGACAGAGACAAAAATTCAATATGTGAATTGATTCTTTACTGACTATTGGTACCAGCACCTTTCTCTGCTCAGCTGATTAGTTCCGGCGCCTGTCTCTGATCGGCTGATTAGTTCCAGCAGCTGTCTTCTATCAGCTGATTAGTTCCAGTATCTGTCTTATATCAGCTGATTAGTTCCAGTAGCTGTCTTCTATCAGCTGATTAGTTCCAGTAGCTGTCTTATATCAGCTGATTAGTTCCAGCGGCTGTCTTATATCAGCTGATTAGTTCCAGCAGCTGTCTTCTATCAGCTGATTAGTTCCAGTAGCTGTCATATCAGCTGATTAGTTCCAGCAGCTGTCTTCTATCAGCTGATTAGTTCCAGCAGCTGTCTTATATCAGCTGATTAGTTCCAGTATCTGTTTTATATCAGCTGATTAGTTCCAGTATCTGTCTTATATCAGCTGATTAGTTCCAGCAGCTGTCTTCTATCAGCTGATTAGTTCCAGCAGCTGTCTTATATCAGCTGATTAGTTCCAGCAGCTGTCTTATATCAGCTGATTAGTTCCAGCAGCTGTCTTATATCAACTGATTAGTTCCAGTATCTGTCTTATATCAGCTGATTAGTTCCAGCAGCTGTCTTATATCAGCTGATTAGTTCCAGCAGCTGTCTTCTATCAGCTGATTAGTTCCAGTATCTGTCTTATATCAGCTGATTAGTTCCAGTATCTGTCTTATATCAGCTGATTAGTTCCAGCAGCTGTCTTATATCAGCTGATTAGTTCCAGCAGCTGTCTTATATCAGCTGATTAGTTACAGCAGCTGTCTTATATGAGCTGATTAGTTCCAGTAGCTGTCTTCTATCAGCTGATTAGTTCCAGTATCTGTCTTATATCAGCTGATTAGTTGCAGTAGCTGTCTTCTATCAGCTGATTAGTTCCAGTAGCTGTCTTATATCAGCTGATTAGTTCCAGCAGCTGTCTTATATCAGCTGATTAGTTCCAGCAGCTGTCTTCTATCAGCTGATTAGTTCCAGTAGCTGTCTTATATCAGCTGATTAGTTCCAGTATCTGTCTTCTATCAGCTGATTAGTTCCAGCAGCTGTCTTATATCAGCTGATTAGTTCCAGCAGCTGTCTTCTATCAGCTGATTAGTTCCAGTATCTGTCTTATATCAGCTGATTAGTTCCAGCATCTGTTTTATATCAGCTGATTAGTTCCAGTATCTGTCTTATATCAGCTGATTAGTTCCAGCAGCTGTCTTCTATCAGCTGATTAGTTCCAGCAGCTGTCTTATATCAGCTGATTAGTTCCAGCAGCTGTCTTATATCAGCTAATTAGTTCCAGCAGCTGTCTTCTATCAGCTGATTAGTTCCAGTATCTGTCTTATATCAGCTGATTAGTTCCAGTATCTGTCTTATATCAGCTGATTAGTTCCAGTATCTGTCTTATATCAGCTGATTAGTTCCAGTATCTGTCTTATATCAGCTGATTAGTTCCAGTATCTGTCTTATATCAGCTGATTAGTTCCAATATCTGTCTTATATCAGCTGATTAGTTCCAGCAGCTGTCTTATATCAGCTGATTAGTTCCAGCAGCTGTCTTATATCAGCTGATTAGTTCCAGCAGCTGTCTTATATCAGCTGATTAGTTCCAGTATCTGTCTTATATCAGCTGATTAGTTCCAGTATCTGTCTTATATCAGCTGATTAGTTCCAATATCTGTCTTATATCAGCTGATTAGTTCCAGCAGCTGTCTTATATCAGCTGATTAGTTCCAGCAGCTGTCTTATATCAGCTGATTAGTTCCAGCAGCTGTCTTCTATCAGCTGATTAGTTCCAGTATCTGTCTTATATCAGCTGATTAGTTCCAGTATCTGTCTTATATCAGCTGATTAGTTCCAGTATCTGTCTTATATCAGCTGATTAGTTCCAGTATCTGTCTTATATCAGCTGATTAGTTCCAGTATCTGTCTTATATCAGCTGATTAGTTCCAATATCTGTCTTATATCAGCTGATTAGTTCCAGCAGCTGTCTTATATCAGCTGATTAGTTCCAGCAGCTGTCTTATATCAGCTGATTAGTTCCAGCAGCTGTCTTATATCAGCTGATTAGTTCCAGTATCTGTCTTATATCAGCTGATTACTTCCAGTATCTGTCTTATATCAGCTGATTAGTTCCAGTATCTGTCCTATATCAGCTGATTAGTTCCAGTATCTGTCTTATATCAGCTGATTAGTTCCAGCAGCTGTCTTATATCAGCTGATTAGTTCCAGCAGCTGTCTTATATCAGCTGATTAGTTCCAGCAGCTGTCTTCTATCAGCTGATTAGTTCCAGCAGCTGTCTTATATCAGCTGATTAGTTCCAGTATCTGTCTTATATCAGCTGATTAGTTCCAGCAGCTGTCTATCAGCTGATGAGTTCCAGCAGCTGTCTTATATCAGCTGATTAGTTCCAGTATCTGTCTTCTATCAGCTGATTAGTTCCAGTATCTGTCTTATATCAGCTGATTAGTTCCAGCAGCTGTCTTCTATCAGCTGATTAGTTCCAGCAGCTGTCTTACATCAGCTGATTAGTTCCAGCAGCTGTCTTATATCAGCTGATTAGTTCCAGCAGCTGTCTTATATCAGCTGATTAGTTCCAGCAGCTGTCTTATATCAGCTGATTAGTTCCAGCAGCTGTCTTATATCAGCTGATTAGTTCCAGTATCTGTCTTATATCAGCTGATTAGTTCCAGTATCTGTCTTATATCAGCTGATGTTCCAGTATCTGTCTTATATCAGTTGATTAGTTCCAGCAGCTGTCTTATATCAGCTGATTAGTTCCAGCAGCTGTCTTATATTAGCTGATTAGTTCCAGCAGCTGTCTTATATCAGCTGATTAGTTCCAGCAGCTGTCTTATATCAGCTGATTAGTTCCAGTAGCTGTCTTTTATCAGCTGATTAGTTCCAGTATCTGTCTTATATCAGCTGATTAGTTCCAGTAGCTGTCTTCTATCAGCGGATTAGTTCCAGCAGCTGTCTTATATCAGCTGATTAGTTCCAGCAGCTGTCTTATATCAGCTGATTAGTTCCAGCAGCTGTCTTATATCAGCTGATTAGTCCCAGTATCTGTTTTATATCAGCTGATTAGTTCCAGTATCTGTCTTATATCAGCTGATTAGTTCCAGCAGCTGTCTTCTATCAGCTGATTAGTTCCAGCAGCTGTCTTATATCAGCTGATTAGTTCCAGTATCTGTCTTATATCAGCTGATTAGTTCCAGCAGCTGTCTTTTATCAGCTGATTAGTTCCAGTATCTGTCTTATATCAGCTGATTAGTTCCAGCAGCTGTCTTCTATCAGCTGATTAGTTCCAGCAGCTGTCTTATATCAGCTGATTAGTTCCAGTATCTGTCTTATATCAGCTGATTAGTTCCAGCAGCTGTCTTATATCAGCTGATCAGTTCCAGCAGCTGTCTTATATCAGCTGATTAGTTCCAGTATCTGTCTTATATCAGCTGATTAGTTCCAGCAGCTCTTATATCAGCTGATTAGTTCCAGTATCTGTCTTATATCAGCTGATTAGTTCCAGCAGCTGTCTTATATCAGCTGATTAGTTCCAGCAGCTGTCTTATATCAGCTGATTAGTTCCAGTATCTGTCTTATATCAGCTGATTAGTTCCAGTATCTGTCTTCTATCAGCTGATTAGTTCCAGTATCTGTCTTATATCAGCTGATTAGTTCCAGCAGCTTTCTTATATCAGCTGATTAGTTCCAGCACCTTTGAGACAGCCTACGAGACCCCTCTTTAGGTGCCTAGTTTACACCTTAGTTTGCTCTCATTTACAGGAAGCCGTTGTCCGTGAAATCCACAGTGTGGGTGGTGTGTGTGATGTGGGTTGTGTGTGTGTAATGTGGGTGGGGTGTGTGTGATGTGGGTGGTGTGTGTGATGTGGGTTGTGTGTGTGTAATGTGGGTGGGGTGTGTGTGATGTGGGTATTGTGTGTGATGTGGGTGGTGTGTGTGTGGTGTGTTTTATGTGTGTGTTGTGTGTGTGATGGGGTGTTTGTGTGGTGAATGTGAGGTGTGTGGTGAAAGTGTTTGTGTGGTGAAAGTGTGTGTGGTGAATGTGTGTGTGTGGTGAAAGTGCATGTGTGTTGAAAGAATAGTGGTGAATATGTGGTGAATGTGTGTGTGTGGTGAAAGTGTATATGTGGTGAAAGTGTGTGTGTGGTGTAATCGTGTGTGTTGTGTGTGGGTATGTGTTGTGAATGTGTGTGTGTGGTGAATGTGTGGGTTGTGTGTGGTGAATGTGTGTATGTTTATGTGGGTGTGTTGTGTGTGGGTGTATGTGTGTACATAAATATCATTGACTTATTTTATTCGAAAATGCCAGACAATGGCACACACAATAAATGATAATCCATCATATCAGTAAGGAGACTGTATTGAAGTTGTTAGATCATGTCACGTCCTTGCCCTCGTCAGGCCTATTATGATTTGCTTCACTGCCTCGTTAATCCTGGTAAATAACTTGTGTAATTACTTATGTTCCTTTTATGATGGCTTGGCCATCTGCAAATTTCATGGTACATACCGTACATATTCTTTCTCCGTTGAACTTAACAAAAAATGTTCTATTTCCTGGTAGTTTCTAAGTTCTTTCATGATGATATCAGAATAAGGATTACATAGGACCTGTCATCTTAACATTCCACTCTGTTTTATGTTACATAGGACCTGTCATCTTAACATTCTGTTTTATGTTACATAGGACCTGTCATCTTAACATTCTGTTTTATGTTACATAGGACCTGTCATCTTAACATTCTGTTTTATGTTACATAGGACCTGTCATCTTAACATTCTGTTTTATGTGGGTTTTTTTTTATTGGTACTACCCTTGGTGTAGAGAATGATTGAACAGAGCAAAGGCACTAAACTAAAGTAAGTAAAGAAACCTGCAAGAAATCTTCAAGAAACCTGCAAGAAATCTTCAAGAAACCTGCAAGAAATCTTCAAGAAACCTGCATACATAGGTCATTGGTTACAGTCGATGTTAGCGTGTACTGTTAGACTTTTCGAACTATCTTGGCGCATTCAACTGTATCCTTTTTTGTTGTTAGTATTATAATGATAACTGGCAATGTATGATCTGTAGGTTACATTCTTAAATCGCTTTTCTAGATTCCATTTTAATTGAACGGCAACGTACATCTGCTGTTGAGAGAATAGAAAATGAAGCAAAATTTTTCTAGACGTTTTATTGCTAAACCAAACTGAACGCATGAACAATTTGAATCGTCTATAAACATTTGATTCTCGTGCAATTTACAAATTTGTTTTACGGTTATATTAACAGGAACAAGTCTTTTAACAAAAATAAAACACGAAGTTCGCATCACCATCCTCGTCTGGTTTATCAGTTCTAATTCTTCTTCAAACACTTTCTGAGGTCGATTGAATTTCTACAAAGAAAGCATCAATCATTCTTAGGCTGTCGAAACTGCAATAGAGCTCGTCTAGTGTTGACACTGGTGATGACCACAGATGATATCTCTGGTCCTCGTATGTCGGCCAATTTTGCAGCAGATGTTCAGGAGTCATTTTCTCAGTACAACAGATTCATTCGTCAGTAGCACCTATCTTCAATTTATTGAATAGACGGTACCTCAGTCTGTTTGGGCCTTTGCGAATCGTGAATACCGCCACCTGCTCTGTGTTTTTCAACTGCTAATAAGCATCATCTTTTTGTGTAGCTAGTGTGCTCTGTTTCTTATTCGTCCATGTGATTAGCTATGAAACTGGCTGTAACGTTATCTCGCATGTCTCTTCATTTCGCTAACAACAACAGCACCCTGTTTGTGCCCCCTAAAATATTCGGCAGAAGACTTTCATGTGTCATAGTGTGTCACAGCCAACGTAATGTTCGTTCTTGTATCATTTGCAATAATTGTCTTTGTTCGCCTACCTCAGTGAGGACATTCTCATTGGATCTCCCTGTTGTCCAACTCAATCTATTGCATTCTACGGTAGCAACCCATTCCAAGCGTTTCCAAGCTTGTCCATCCGTATGTGAGTCCATGTTCTAGCCCCACAATGCAATTAGCACATGAGTAGTGATTATTATCTTCTTCAGGTTTATCCCGATACTATTTGAGGTTGGCAACATCTGTTCTTCTCTTGAACGTCTATTTTGCCAATGGAGTCCATGTTCCAAACGTCGGTCTCATTACGGGCATCTTCTGTTAAAGTTTACGATTAACGAACGCCTGAATTATATCAAATATTCGTTTTTTAATGCAGTCTGTTAATTTTTTGTATAACTGTAACATGCATAGATGTACAGCCTTTTTAGAAAGTAGACACATCTAGTTCTCTGTACTGATAGTTGTATATTCGTGTACTTCTTCTTTCTTATTTTCTCTTGTGTCCTGCTTGTGCCTTTCAGCGTCAGGTTGTGAAGAGGTTTTCTGACCAGGCCCTAGCATGAGCTTGTGCCTTTCAGCGTCAGGTTGTGAAGAGGTCTCCTGACCAGGCCCTATCATGAGCTTGTGCCTTTCAGCGTCAGGTTGTGAAGAGGTCTCCTGACCAGGCCCTAGCATGTGCTTCATACACGGGGAGCTTTACTGCTTCTGTTATTTCTGTTATCCATCACGTGGTCGGTCCTTGGCTTCGTATCCATTTGATCTGTACAGCAATGCTTTCTGATGGATACTATTTGGTGTTTGACGTGGCCGAACCATTTGGTTTGCTGTCTCTTGATGAGGTCTAGCACTGTTGTATAGTCCATTGGAACGTGTTAACATTGTAATATCGGGGACATGTTCCCAATGATTTGACTTGCATTATTAAATCTGTGATGGATTTCAATGTTTCTTTTACCATCTGCTGAGATTATGTTACCCAAACACGTGACATTTCTCATCTGTTGCATGCATGTGATAAACAGAAAAGGGGATAGTACACAACCTTGCCGTACGTCTGTCACAATACGACATTGTTCGGAATATCATGCGTGTGATCTTACTGTACATTGGCTATTCATATAAAGACGTTGACATAGATTGGTCAAATGTTTATTTACTCCATAACGTTCTAATGTTGTCAACAATTGGTATATGTCCAGTCGATCCAATGCCTTCTCTTGTTCCACGAAAGCAACATGCAATGTCTGATCATACTTTATTGTTTTCCCCGCTAGTTGTCTTAGTGCGAACATTCCACCTGTACAGCTCCTGTTTTCCCTAAATACCATTTTTGCTTCGCTAAGTTGTGGTTCTATGATTGGGCGTTGTCTGTTTCCAGTTTTTCACATAATTTTTATTCCAGCATAACTAAGCAATGATAGTAATTTACCCGTGTACTAAACTTGCTAATTGTTTTTTTTTTAAATTTAGCAACATATGCCAAAACGGCAACCTTTTACAATTTAAATATTGCGTAACATCCTCTAACGACCAGCATGGCACTCTCCAGGGCCACAATCTTTAGTTTGTGCTAGATTGTGAGTACAGTTGTGGCATTGGAAATAAAAAGTAGAGGTTGTTCAGGTTATGGATCACAATGATAGAAATTACAGAAATGTCGAATATAAAAATGATCAAATCTGCCAGGTAATCTCCTGTTCTATAGAAATTAATTATATAGACATTAATTATATAGACATTAATTATATAGACATTAATTATATATATATTAATTATATAGATATTAATTATATATACATTAATTATATAGATGTTAAACTAACCCAGAGGATTCAAGCATCAGCCATGGTGTCGCCTCCGTAACTAACGTAACGAGATTCTAAGTCTAATAATTGAAATTACATAAACCCTAAACTTAGTCTAATTCAATATTATTACAAATCAGTGGTTAACTATCTGAACTCGTTGTCTCCTGCCGTCTTCCGGGTCGTCTACGTTGGGGATGATCTGCCGTCCTCAGGGGGGACCCCTTTAGGCTGTCGAGCGTACACACATGGGTAACAAATGAGCTCTCGAAGGAGACTCCAGCTATCACTTACACTCTGACCAGGTACCAATTATTAAGCGTTGGATTGTATCCCTCTGGTGCCCGTGTTACACCCGTTCTGAGGGAATTTGTTGTCTGGGGATTCTTATGGTTCACCTCCCTTTTTCCTATACAGACATTGGGTTCACCTCCCTTTTTCCTACACAGACATTGGGTTCATCTCCCTTTCTCCTACACAGACATTGGGTTCATCTCCCTTTTTCCTACACAGACATTGGGTTCACCTCCCATTTTCTTACACGGACATTGGGTTCACCTCCCTTTTTCCTACACAGACATTGGGTTCACCTCCCTTTTTCCTACACAGACATTGGGTTCATCTCCCTTTTTCCTACACTGACATTGGGTTCACCTCCCTTTTTCCTACACAGACATTGGGTTCATCTCCCTTTCTCCTACACAGACATTGGGTTCACCTCCCTTTTTCCTACACAGACATTGGGTTCACCTCCCTTTTTCTTACACGGACATTGGGTTCACCTCCCTTTTTCCTACACAGACATTGGGTTCACCTCCCTTTTTCCTACACAGACATTGGGTTCATCTCCCTTTTTCCTACACTGACATTGGGTTCACCTCCCTTTTTCCTACACAGACATTGGGTTCACCTCCCTATTGCCTATACAGACATTGGGCTTACCAAATCCATTTCGACAAGTACCTCGTCAAATCTTCTTACTCGGACGTGATCAGATCTTTATCTCATATTGCTTACAGGTGTCCACCATTCGCACCTTTGAGCGAGATGCAAGGCTCTACGTGTATGGTGGAATAACCATCCCGTAAACACGAGCTCTCTCTCCAGAAAGATGAATCTGCCGTCTACATTGTCTTTTTTTACTCTTTTCTTAGCCATGTACACCCAAAATGGCTCGCTAGTGGCCCTCCCCCGTTGGCTGGTTAACTATCAATCTAATTTGGTCCCACCCATGTAGTTTTTTATTGCATGCAATATCTACAGGTCATTGTTAATCTAAATGTGACGGCCTGCCACGCGAATCCTTGTTGACAATCTTAGCCCCAACCTTATATCTGCTTCCAGTCCGATACTAAAAATGGCCAATCTACCCCGTACCCCCATCTAGACAAGTTTTCCTCCTAAAGCGACATTAACCTCTCGCTTCACTGTCAACCTAGTGTCAACACTGGCGACTGACGCTGGGCTGACCTACTGTCAACACCGACGACTGACCCTTGGCTGACCTACTGTCAACACTGGCGATTGACCCTGGGCTGACCTACTGTCAACACCGGCAACTGACGCTGGACTGACTTACTGTCAACACAGGCGACTGACACTGGGCTGACCTACTTTCAACACCGGCGATTGACGCTGGGCTGACCTTGTCTCGCTAACTATTTTGTCAGGCAACCGTTACCTCTAAGAAAATTCAATCGCCAGACCCCATTTCCTTTGCTCTACTCCCATGCTCCATGAGGAACTGTTACACTATTTCTAATCAATTTATTGGCTACAGAACATGTCTCTGGTTAGTTGATTGGCTACAGAATATGTCTCTGGTTAGTTGATTGGCTACAGAATATGTCTCTGGTTAGATGATTGGCTACAGCGCATCTGTCTAGTGAGCTGATTGGCTACAGTTGCTGTATCTGGTCAGATGATTGGTAAAATGGTGATTGAAGAATAAAGATTGTGGAATGCGGAATGGTGATTGAAAAATGAATGAAGGTAGTGAAAGGTGACATGAATAATGGAGGTTGCAGAAGGTGAAAAGGTGATTAGAGAGATAACGAAAGTGGCGAGACAGGGAATGTATATTACAAGAGAGATAACCCGATGATAAGAGAATGTGCCAACTTGAACCTTCCTTGCATAACCTCAAAGGTTACTGACGAAGGTTCTCTCCAGGACTAGCAGACAACATCATGCTATAAAAACTGGGACTGCAAGGCCGCTAAGTACCTTCCTACAGGCTTCCTGTGAGCAAGGGAGTGGCGGTTGTCGTCGCCTGCTCAGGATCGAGCGAAGATGAAGTTACCATCTCACTGAATGTCTTGTCAACTTGCCATTAATGACTTGCCCTTAATGACTTGCACTTAATGACTTGCCCTTAATGACTTGTCGTTAATGACTTGCCCTTAATGACTTGCCCTTAATGACTTTCCGTTAATGACTTTCCCTTAATGACTTGCCCTTAATGACTTGCCCTTAATGACTTGCCGTTAATGACTTGCCCTTAATGACTTGCACTTAATGATTTGCCCTTAATGACTTGACCTTAATGACTTGCGTTAATGACTTGCCCTTAATGACTTGCACTTTATGACTTGCCGTTAATGACTTGACCTTAATGACTTGCTCCTAATGACTTGCCGTTAATGACTTGCCCTTAATGACTTGCCCTTAATAACGTCAAATTATGGATCCTCCAATTGCGACCATATCAGACGTGTACGTCCAAACTGGTAACAACCAGACGTGTTAGAAAGCTGGCAGAGACTATAGGCAGGATACGAACCACATACACCAACCCATCCACCCCCCAATAGACTCCAACTAGACCTATCAAGCAATGAGAACACAAGACAACTGGCTTTTCACTACAACGGTACAAGACTAAACTCTGTCTCATGTGACTCGGTCTACCAAGCTGTAAATGTATACCTGATTTATTGTTAGAGAATGAATGACAGCGAGGAACTAGTAATCTCGTCTAAAAACCGGAGCATTGTAATATAGCATCTCTATCACTTCATGTCTGGCGGCAATGTATGATATTAGGACATCTATACGCATTTGCTATCTGTGGAGTGAATCACTATACGCGTATATGTTTCGATCATATCCCTATACTTATTGTTCAATCTGTCAACCGCATCATTAAACGCATTTCCAACGTCTCGAGCGTATACTTATACATATAGTTAGTCATCTCAACTGCATCATTACATGCCATTCTCTACCTACCGAGCCTAATCTATACGTATGTCCTATCTTTCAACCGATCCACTACACGTGCGTTCCTACCTAATGTCCCCATTACCAGCGAGAAATTCCCTGCATGCCATTACATACCGTAAACATTCTTACTTGATTGTGTCAGTGCTTACAGCTACCACGATAGTTGACTGGCAGTTTTCTCCATTTATATCACATCACTATACGTTTTTACTGGCGTATCGAAACATGTCTTTTTCTGTAGGTTTAGTGTCTGTATCATAGCACTGTTTACGCTTACTCTAACAGCGGTATCACTATACGTGTAGCATCTAGTCTAGTGCACATATCCCTCACTATACGTGTAGCATCTAGCCTAGTGCACATATCCCTCACTATACGTGTAGCATCTAGCCTAGTGCACATATCACTATACGTGTAGCATCTAGTCTAGTGCACATATCCCTCACTATACGTGTAGCATCTAGTCTAGTGCACATATCACTATACATGTAGCATCTAGTCTAGTGCACATTTCACTATACGTTTTCTACCTACACAAGCGCCCATATCACTTAACGTTTTTCACATTATTGATCGACGACTTCACTATTCAACGTATACAATCCAGAACTCAAATTGCCAGCTCACCCAGATGAACAAAGAAACCCGAATTGTTTATCAAACAGACAAAATTGGATTTCGCGCCGGTTAGACCACCCAGAAAATGGCAATACTCAAGAAACATGCAACAATAATATGTCTTATGAATATTTGATCAGCGATTACACCTATCATTTTGTCATTTGTAGCCATTGATAAGAGCAGTTGTTGGAATATTGCCGGATATTGAAGCAGCTAATGAACGGGAGACGTAGAGAAGTTAGGACTATAAGAGGTTAGGTGATGGTCGCTTGGTTGTAGAGGCGAGATTTTGGCTTACCATCTGGTCAGTACAAGATCGCAACTTAAGGTGAGTGAAATATAGGTGTGGTTTGTGCTAGGTTGATGTGAAAGTTTGTATGTAGTTTGTAGTAAGTTGATGTGAAGGTTTGTATGTAGTTTGTAGTAGGTTAATGTGAAAGTTTGTATGTAGTTTGTAGTAAGTTGATGTGAAGGTTTGTATGTAGTTTGTAGTAGGTTAATGTGAAGGTTTGTATGTAGTTTGCAGTAGGTTGATGTGAAGGTTTGTATGTAGTTTGTAGTAGGTTGATCTGAAGGTTTGTATGTAGTTTGTAGTAGGTTGATGTAAAGGTTTGTATGTGGTAAGATATATTAGATGGAGGGAAAGGTAGATTAAAATGACAGGAAGATAGATTAGAGAGAGAGAGAGAGAGAGGGAAAGATAGATTAGAATGACAGGAAAAAGATTAGAGAGAGAGAGAGAGAGAGAGAGAGAGAGAGAGGGAAAGATAGATTAGAAAGATGGACAGATATCAGTTTAGAGGGAGAGAAACATTAGATTAGAAGGAGACAGACAATATGTCAGAGGGGAGGAAGAGAATAATATCAGATTAGAGGGAGGGAAAGTTATGAGATTAAAGGGAGGGAAAGCTAATTTTGGGAAAACTTCCTAATTGTTTTTGCGTCTTTCCCCTGCTGGGATCGACCTCGGGATTAATGCGGCTGATGAATAAATGCCGCTTCACCCTGTAGTCTCAACGCCAACTTTAGCCGTACACTTTATTATTTTACCTCCGATGAAAAAAAGCCACGTTTTATTGAGGTTTCGAACCCCTGATCTCCTGGTCAGAAGACTGTTCCAAACCACTCTGCCACTCGCTTCTTGAAAGTTAAAAAAAACTCGGGATCAAGATTCTGAGCAGCGAATGAGCTGCAGTGGACAGCGACCCATAGCTGACTGCTAGCGTCAGGGCCAGCGAACCATAGCTGCCAAGACCCTTCTACACCTCCACATGGTGATCCTGGATAACAGGCTGCAGCAGGGCAGACTGGCTAAGGAGAAGGGATCGAAGAGTAAATGCTAACCCGGTACTAAAAAAATGCTTGCTGAAGTCGGATGTGTTGGACCGAAAGGTGCAAATATCGCAGTGAAGCTGTAAACTACGACACAACGCATTCCGTTCTCTGGACTACATTCTGCTACTTAAGCCCTTTCAGGGTTTGGTAGCGGGAGATTGAGAACAAACGAAGAAGAAAAATAGAAAAGAAAACTCTTCCTGCTCTAACTGCTCGGAGAGGCTGGATGTGCACTACCCCACCATCTAACTGCTCGGAGAGGCTGGATGTGCACTGCCCCACCACCTAACTGCTCGGAGAGGCTGGATGTGCACTGCCCCACCACCTAATTAGCTAGCGTAAGCACGGCACACTCTCAGAGAGTCATGTTTTTAACGGGTTGTGGGCCAATCGACATGATCCACAAACTTACTACAAACTGTCAAATGTGGGAGCAATAGGAAGACATTAGGGAAGACACTAGGGAAGACATAGAACGACACCTTACGAGGACCTATTCACAGCAAAGGAAAGAAACGCAGGAAAAATACCGACGTTTCCTGACAATTATCTTTCCTTCCCGTCTATATATCTTTCCTTCCCTCTAATATTTTTTCCTCCTTGTAATCTGATCTCCTTCCCGTCTTCTAATCTGATATTTTATCTGTCCGAGTTTCGGTACTGAAGTATACAAACAAACACGTTCTTGGAGGAGTGACTGAGAGAGTGAGAGAGTAAGAGAGTGAGAGAGTGAGGGAGTGAGAGAGTGAGAGAGTGAGAGAGAGAGAAATAAAATAATCTCACAACTCTACATGAAGCCAAAGCTGCTTGAAACACTTGAGTCCATGACACAGACATACACAGAAAAGACAAACACAGACACAGACAAACACAGACAGACAAACACAGACACAGACAGACAAACACAGACACAGACAGACAAACACAGACACAGGCAGACAAACACAAACACAGGCAGACAAACACAGACACAGGCAGACAAACACAGACACAGACAGACAAACACAGACACAGAAAAACACAGACACAGACAGACAAATACCGACACAGACAAACATATACAAACAATGACACAGACAGACACAGACAAAGACAAACACATACAAACACCGACACAGACAAACACATGCAAACACCGACACAGACAGACACAGACAAACATCGAAACAGAAAAACACAGACAAACACAGACAGACACATACAAACACAGACACAGACAAACACAGATACAGACAAACACAGACAGACACAAACACATGTAAACACCGACAAAGACAAACACAGACACAGACAAACACAGACAAACACAAACACAGACACACACAGACACAGAAAAACACAGACAGACACAGGCAAACACATACAGACACCGACACAGACAAACACAGACAGACACAGACAGACAAACACAAACAAACACAGATAGACAAACGCAAACACAGACAAACACAAACACAAAGACAAACAAACACAGACAAACACAAACACAAAGACAAACAAACACAGACAAACACAAAGACAAACAAACACAGACAAACACAAAGACAAACAAACACAGACAAAGACATGTCTGACAGAAACAACAATCTAGTGCATGAGAAGAGACTAACGTCAGCAAACCTTGAGAGCTGAGAGATCCAAACCTGATTACGACCAGGAAACAAGATTTCTTCTAACCAACACAGCCAGGGCTCAGATCTTGGCGGTGGACACATTCTCTGGAGAAAGGTCATTGAAGAAGATGTCACAACAGGAAATATGGAAGTGAGGAGAGCTTGGGAATAATGGAGAGAAAATATGTAGGACCGTTTGATAGCAAGACAGGAGCACAGAGAGCATCTGATGTGGGGAGTGTTCATTAGCTGGACAGGAGCAGAGAGAGCATCTGATGTGGGGAGTGTTCATTAGCTGGACAGGAACACAGAGAACACCTGATGTAGGTAGTGATTAGCTTCTGCTTGCGGAAGGGAACGATCCTGAACGACACTCTGTGTGCCACTTGATGATGATGGTGATGACTAACATATAATCCAGCAGAAAGCTCACAGTCAGAGTTTTCCTCCTCCAAGATGAGCAACCTTCAAAGCTAGCGAGTCATGTTTGTTCGGGCTCCCTCTCTTCGGTATCTGACTGGCTCAGTCAGATTTATACATACGGGAGGAGGTTTCAAATCAGAATTGCCGTTCTCCTAGATCAGCCAACTTCCAGGCATAATAACTGACTCCATATTTGTTCTCATGCTGGAGGGTGTTGTCATGTTTGCCCCACTCCGCTCCGACATGTAATAAAACAATCATGTTTTGATTTTTTGTTTCAGATGCAGAAGAATATCCTGGTCCTGGTCCTGACCTTGACCCTTCTCCTAACCCCAGTCTTCACTAAACTACAGAACAATAAGGTAGGCACATTTACTTTCTTATCTCGTCAGTTGTGTTCTCAGTGTCTTTCTTCATCCTGGTCTAGTGTTTACCGTGGCATTCATTCACTTCTAGCTGTGTGTTAATCCTGGTCTAGTGTTTACCGTGGCATCCATTCACTTCTAGCTGTGTGTTAATCCTGGTCTAGTGTTTACCGTCGCATCTATTCACTTCTAGCTGTGTGTTAATCATGGTCTAGTGTTTACCGTGGTATCCATTCACTTCTAGCTGTGTGTTAATCATGGTCTAGTGTTTACCGTCGCATCTATTCACTTCTAGCTGTGTGTTAATCCTGGTCTAGTGTTTACCGTGGAATCCATTCACTTCTAGCTGTGTGTTAATCATGGTCTAGTGTTTACCGTGGTATCCATTCACTTCTAGCTGTGTGTTAATCATGGTCTAGTGTTTACCGTGGTATCCATTCACTTCTAGATGTGTGCTTGTTCTGGCTCAATTTTGTTCGTGATTCCCATTCTTTTCTGTGTTTTAATTCAATGTTTATCCACAAATTATGGGAACGTCACAAAACCCGACACAGCTTACTCTGTTATGATTTCTACGGAAGGTAACTGAAAGTGATGCGTCTTGATGTACACGACCTGTAACAGGCGGGTACGTTGTTTAGGCCTATATACAAGTATTCATCAGAGATATAAAGAACAAGGAAAGACACTGAAGGTAACAGCAGTATACTTTGAACGAGAACGCAAGAGAACCATTATAAGACCACACTACGTATGGGGAAACCTTCTATGGAGGGCACAGGATAGGATGCAAGCTGATGTAATGGAATGGGTACCTTGAAGTTAAAGAAGAAATAAGGGATAATGGTCAGCGTGTTATTTCTGTCACGTGTAACAATGGATATGAGCTGTTCCATGAAAAGGTCCTTAAGAGGTCAGTAAGGCCCGTTGGAGGTCCATGAGAAGGCCCATTGCAGGTCCATAAGAACGCCAATTGGAGGTCCATTGGAAGGCCAATCGGAGGTACATAAAAAGGTCTGACTAACTGTAACAATTGTCAGGCATGGATCCTGATTGACTAACTGTTACAATTGTCAGGCATGGATCCTGATTGACTAACTGTTACAATTGTCAGGCATGGATCCTGATTGACTAACTGTTACAATTGTCAGGCATGGATCCTGATTGAGTAACTGTTACAATTGTCAGGCATGGATCCTGATTGACTAACTGTTACAATTGTCAGGCATGGATCCTGATTTACTAACTGTTACAATTGTCAGGCATGGATCCTGATTGACTAACTGTTACAATTGTCAGGCATGGATCCTGATTGACTAACTGTTACAATTGTCAGGCATGGATCCTGATTGACTAACTGTTACAATTGTCAGGCATGGATCCTGATTGACTAACTGCTATAATAGCAGACATAGACACTGACTAACTGTTACAATTGTCAGTCCTATTCTCTGCCCAAAGTGCAAAAAGTAAAGAACACAACATGTGGAATAAGTTGCTGGCACACATCCCGTCTGAACCATAAGACGAAACAGCGTGAGAAATGAGGTCAACTGATAGAATCGCAAATACCGACACGACTAGCACTCATAAAGAGGCATATACAAGACATAGTGCAGGGTGGACAGATACCAGGTTTGATTTCAACCTACCCTAGCACAAACCTATACCACCAGACATCAGTGTTTCCGATCAAGTCGAGAACAAGAAATATAGATTGATGTTCTACAGAAACACTAGCGGGGAGTGATGAGATGAGATAAGATGAGATGAGATTAGGTGCGATTAAATGCGATAAGATGAGATAAGGTGAGATGATATTAGGTGAGATGAGATGAGATAAGGTGAGATGAGATGGGATTAGATGAGATTAAATAAGATAAGATGAGATAATATGAGATTAGGTGAGATCAAATAAGATAAGATGAGATAAGGTGAGATGAGATGAGATAAGATGAGATGAGATTAGGTGCGATTAAATGCGATAAGATGAGATAAGGTGAGATAATATGAGATTAGGTGAGATCAAATAAGATAAGATGAGATAAGGTGAGATGAGATGGGATTAGGTGAGATTAAATGAGATAAGATGAGATTAGGTGAGATAAGATGAGATGAGATTAGGTGAGGTCAAATAAGATAAGATGAAATAAGGTGAAATGAGATGGGGTGAGATGAGATGAGGTGAGATGAGATGGGATGAGATGAGGGTAGCATATTGTTGAGCAGCCGTTGTGTTTGACCAGTTTCAGAATCTCAACGACATGGTCAACATCCTGGCCAACCCGAGCACCATCAAGGCTGAGGATCCTAATGAGGATAAGGAGATGTTCGTGGACTCGGTCCACACCAGTGATGTGAGTGGGTTGTGGGTGGGTTGTTCGTGGACTCGGTCCACACCAGTGATGTAAGTGGGTTGTGGGTTTTGTGGGGGGGGGGGTTGTGATATGAGGGGATGAGTTGTGATTGGGTTTGGGGGGGGGGGTTGTGGGGTGGGCGGTTGTGGGTGGGTGGTTTGTTGGGGGTTGTGGGTGGGTTGTGGGGGTTGTGATGTGTTTGGGTGAGTTGTGATGTGAGTTGATTGTAGTAGGATTATGGGTGGGTTGTGATGGTTTGTGGGTGGGTTGCTGTGGGTTTTGGTGTGGGTCGTTTGTGATGTGGGTGGATTGCGATGTGGTCATCTTGTCGGTGGTCTATGATGTGGACATCGTGTGAGTGGGTGGTGACGTGTTCAGTTTGTGAGTGGGTCGTGACGTGTTCAATTTGTGTATTTGATATGTGGTCTGAAACTGGTGAATGAAATATGTGATGTAGGTTTCATGAATGAGGTTCTTTATGCGAGTCAGTATTCCTGCCAGGTAGGTAATCAGGCATGTTATCTGCCAAGTAGGCAGTCAGGCGGTTTATATGCCAGGTAGGCAGCCGGGCGGTTTATCTGCCAGGTAGGCAGTCAGGCGTTTTATATGCCAGGTATGCAGCCGGGCGGTTTATATGCCAGGTAGGCAGCCGGGCGGTTTATCTGCCAGGTAGGCAGCCGTGCGGTTTATCTGCCAGGTAGGCAGTCAGGCGGTTTATATGCCAGGTAGGCCGCCGGGCGGTTTATCTGCCAGGTAAGCAGTCAGGCGGTTTATATGCCAGGTAGGCAGCCGGGTGGTTTATATGCCAGGAAGGCAGTCAGGCGGTTTATCTGCCACCTGTCAGTTTTTTTATGTGACATATTTATTGATATCTCCCAGTCAGTGTTTCTACCCCTTCCAAAACAAATAAATCAATCATTATTTCTGCTGTTCAAAGAGTATATGTATCCTTCTTTCAGCATATCCGTTGCACAATCAGTATGTCTACCTCTCAATCAATATTTCTACCTCATAATTAATATATCTACCCCCACAATCAATATTTCTGCCTGAAAATTGATATTTCTACCTCAAAATTAATATTTCTACCTTTTCAATAATATTTCTCCAACTCAGTCAGTATTTGAACACCTACGTTATTATTTCAACCACTTAGTCAGTATTTATGTTAGCCTGTCGCTACCACCACACCACTAGCTCACCAGATCTCACAATCACCCCATTGATCACCTTCGATTACCAGATCTCACAATTATCCCATTGTTCACCTTCGATCACCAGATTTCACTCACAATCACCGCATTAATCACATTCGATCACCAGATCTCACTCACAATCACCCCATTAATCACCTTCGATCACCAGATCTCACTCACAATCACCCCATTAATCACCTTCGATCACCAGATCTCACTCACAATCACCCCATTAATCACCTTCGATCACCAGATCTCACTATCAATCACCCCATTGATCATCTTCGATTACTTATGCCTTTCAGGGGCCCAAGGGTCCGTTCAATAGGAAAGCAACGTCACCAAATCTATCCCAGTCGCCACCACCACCACCACAATCACAACCACAGAACGATCGGGCCGAAACGCGTCGTACAGAGGACGGTACACAGTACATACCAACCAGGTTGAGCAGGTGAGAGCAGTTTATTAGTTCCACCATCAAGATCAGCACCATCATTATCACCACCACGGTTACCACCACCAATTTTAACACCATCACCACCACAACACTACTACCACCAATTTTAACACCATCACCACCACCCCCACTACTACCACCAATGTTAACACCATCACCACCACCACCACCACCACCACCCTCACAACAGTAGTAGTGTCTCATCTAAAGCAGTAGTAGATATATTGAGGTCGGATTAAGATAAAATTCGAGAATGGTTTGTAAGCTGGCAAATGGAATTTAATGTAGATAAATGTACAGTCATACACATGGGTAGATCCAATATGGAACATAATTACAGAATGGAAGAGAACAATATTAGAAAGATAGATAAGGAAAGGGACATAGGGGTTATATAGATCATACAGGTAAGGGGAGTGGGCAAGTCCAGGTAGCAGTGAAAAAGACAAATGCAATGTTAGGTATGATACAAATAAATATTAAACATAGGAGCAAAGAAGTGACAGTCAAACTGTATAAAGCTTTAGTTAGACCTAGATTGGAGTACTGTGTACAGGTGTGGAGTCCTTATCATAGAGGGGATATAGGCATGCTGGAAAGAATACAAAAATAGAGCGACAAAGTTGATAGTTGGTTTCCAGAATTACAGTTATGTGGAAAGACTCAGAAAAATCGGTCTACAGTGTCTAAAAAAGAGAAGAATTCGAGGTGACTTAATACAGGTTTATAAGATGATCAGAGGAATGGATAAATTAGACTTTAACAAGGTTTTTTTTAAAATATAGCCACCTACAATAACACGAGGGCATAGCTACAAATTAACAAAAGAAAGGTCCAGATTAGATATTAGGAAATATTGTTTAGTCAGAGAGTGGTGTCTGCTTGGAATGCATTGCCACGGGAGGTAGTGGAGGCAGGGACAGTGAATGCATTTAAGAATAAATTAGATGCGCATAGCTTTTAGAGCAAGGTGATGTAAATGGAACTGGTTGTATACAGACTCTGCAGTCTTCTAGACCAGTAAAAAGACGAGCCGATAATGAGCTCAGCGTTTCGCAGTTCAGGTATGTTGGATGATATCCACAGCATGAGTGGATCATGGATAAGAAGACTGAGACTAGACCTGTTAGAGTTAGGCATGGCTAGATTACTTCGACTCTTGAGTCTCCCAGAAATTCTGGCACTAATTGAACACTGGTCATTATGAGAATAACTTTAAAGTTAAATGTTATTGCATACAAGTAAGATGTGAACTCAACAATACCATCATGGTCTTTCTAACTTTATCAGTCACTAAACAAATAAATCAGAAGTTGCATGCAGTTGTATAGGTCACATCTCTACCGAAACTATTTACCCAGGTTCTTGTCGTGGTCAAATGTCTAGACTCTTTCTCCATTCTTAACACGACTTATCTGTCTAACCAAATAGAATGTTCTTTTTCTTCTTCTTCGTTGCCTGCAGCGTCTGTGAATTCTAACGTTCTTGTTGGTTCGTCTTCTGCGTTCAGGTTCCGCTGTGAAATAAAGGCTGACTCTTCCACTGTAGACTGAAGGCTGACTCCAGCCTGTTCTGCTTTAGACTAAAGGCTGACTCCAGCCTGTTCTGCTGTGGACTAAAGGCTGACTCCACCCTCTTCTGCTGTGGACTAAAGGCTGACTCCAGCCTGTTCCACTGTAAAGGCTGACTCCAGCCTATTCCGAGATCTCAGTGATCTATTGATTAGATCTTGTTCGTTCAGACTTACATATTCTTTCACTGCGTCTTTCAAAAAAGCAGTTTTTCGTTCGATCATGGCACAGTTGGTTTTAGAGGCACGTCACTGTACAACGTCTCCGAGGACAAGATCACCCTCTGACGTCACTGTGACAACATCTCCGAGGACAAGATCACCCTCTGACGTCACTGTGACAACGTCTCCGAGGACAAGATCACCCTCTGACGTCACTGTGACAACGTCTCCGAGGACAAGATCACCCTCTGACGTCACTGTGACAACGTCTTCGAGGACAAGATCACCCTCTGACGTCACTGTGACAACGTCTTCGAGGACAAGATCACCCTCTGACGTCACTGTGACAACGTCTCCGAGGACAAGATCACCCTCTGACGTCACTGTGACAACGTCTCCGAGGACAAGATCACCCTCTGACGTCACTGTGACAACGTCTCCGAGGACAAGATCACCCTCTGACGTCACTGTGACAACGTCTTCGAGGACAAGATCACCCTCTGACGTCACTGTGACAACGTCTTCGAGGACAAGATCACCCTCTGACGTCACTGTGACAACGTCTCCGAGGACAAGATCACCCTCTGACGTCACTGTGACAACGTCTCCGAGGACAAGATCACCCTCTGACGTCACTGGCAATAGTCAATTTTATCTACAATCTGGGATTGTCCGTGAACCTGTCAGTCTAAGGTCAGTCCAAGGTCAGTCCAAGGTCAGTCCAAAGTCAGTCCAAGATCAGTCCAAGGTCAGTCTAAAGTCAGTCCAAGCAGACCAAGGTCAGGCCTACGTCAGTCAATCAGTCAAGTCATCAGTCAATATGTCTGTCAAGATCTCTAATTAGACTACTATAGACTTGTCCCGTTTTGCTGTCCAGATCTTGGCTTGGCTTCGTTAGTTCTCAATCTCCCACTACCAAACCCTAACAAGCGCTTAAGTAACAGAATGTAGTCCAGTGAGCTGAATTACGTTGTGTCGTAGTTTATAGCTTGAATGAGATAATTGCACCTTTCGGTCCAATGCATCCGTCTTCAGCAATAATTTTTTTAGTACCAGCTAGCATTCTCTCTTCGATCTCTTCTCCTTAGCCAGCCTGCCCTGCTGCAGCCTGTTATCCAGGATCACCGCGTGGATGTGTAGAAGAGTCTGGACAGTTCCTGTTCGCTGGCCCTGACGCTAGCAGTCAGATATGGGTCGCTGACCGCTGCAGCTCATGGGCTACTCAACATCTTGATCCCAAGATTTGATCTCTCCGCTCTGACCTATTCCTGTCTGTCCTGAATAATCTCTTCAGTTCAAGTGCCATCTCCGCATCGAAGGTCGGCTGGTCAGTTCAGTTCAAGTGCCATCTCCGCATCGAAGGTCGGCTGGTCAGTTCAGTTCAAGTGCCATCTCCACATCAAAGGTCGGCTGGTCAGTTCAGTTCAAGTGCCATCTCCGCATCAAAGGTCGGCTGGTCAGTTCAGTTCAAGTGCCATCTCCGCATCGAAGGTCGGCTGCAATGGATCTGTAATGTGCTCTATCTCTTGCCCTAATGGTGCAATCTGACATACTTTTCCCAGTCCATCTCCTGATGCTATCCACCTAAAGCGGTGTCTGCCTCTTGAACGACTGCTTTCCACTTTACACTCTGGTATAGTCCTCCATAAAATGGCATGCCTTGTTATAGGACCAAACTAATCTCTTCATTAAGTTAAATATTCCTCCTAAATTCCTCCCTTTTCCTTCAGCTTGCTGAGGAAAGCTAATCATGTGATTGGACTTGTCGGACCTGGTACCAATCGCGTTACGTCTCTATAGCTACTGCTTACATGGCCCTAGATTGAGCTTGTCGGACCTGGTACCAATCGCGTTACGTCTCTATAGCTACTGCTTACATTGCCCTAGATTGAGCTTGTCGGACCTGGTACCAATCGTGTTACATCTCTATAGCTACTGCTTACATTGCCCTAGATTGAGCTTGTCGGACCTGGTACCAATCGTGTTACGTCTCTATAGCTACTGCTTACATTGCCCTAGATTGAGCTTGTCGGACCTGGTACCAATCGTGTTACGTCTCTATAGCTACTGCTTACATGGCCCTAGATTGAGCTTGTCGGACTTGGTACCAATCGCGTTACGTCTCTATAGCTACTGCTTACATTGCCCTAGATTGAGCTTGTCGGACCTGGTACCAATCGTGTTACGTCTCTATAGCTACTGCTTACATTGCCCTAGATTGAGCTTGTCGGACCTGGTACCAATCGTGTTACGTCTCTATAGCTACTGCTTACATGGCCCTAGATTGAGCTTGTCGGACCTGGTACCAATCGTGTTACGTCTCTATAGCTACTGCTTACATGGCCCTAGATTGAGCTTGTCGGACCTGGTACCAATCGTGTTACGTCTCTATAGCTACTGCTTACATTGCCCTAGATTGAGCTTGTCGGACCTGGTACCAATCGTGTTACGTCTCTATAGCTACTGCTTACATTGCCCTAGATTGAGCTTGTCGGACCTGGTACCAATCGTGTTACGTCTCTATAGCTACTGCTTACATGGCCCTAGATTGAGCTTGTCGGACTTGGTACCAATCGCGTTACGTCTCTATAGCTACTGCTTACATTGCCCTAGATTGAGCTTGTCGGACCTGGTACCAATCGTGTTACGTCTCTATAGCTACTGCTTACATTGCCCTAGATTGAGCTTGTCGGACCTGGTACCAATCGTGTTACGTCTCTATAGCTACTGCTTACATGGCCCTAGATTGAGCTTGTCGGACCTGGTACCAATCGCGTTACGTCTCTATAGCTACTGCTTACATTGCCCTAGATTGAGCTTGTCGGACCTGGTACCAATCGTGTTACGTCTCTATAGCTACTGCTTACATGGCCTTATATTGAGCTTGTCGGACCTGGTACCAATCGTGTTACGTCTCTATAGCTACTGCTTACATGGCCCTAGATTGAGCTTGTCGGACCTGGTACCAATCGCGTTACGTCTCTATAGCTACTGCTTACATGGCCCTAGATTGAGCTTGTCGGACCTGGTACCAATTGCGTTACGTCTCTATAGCTACTGCTTACATGGCCCTAGATTGAGCTTGTCGGACCTGGTACCAATCGTGTTACGTCTCTATAGTTACTGCTTACATGGCCCTAGATTGAGCTTGTCGGACCTGGTACCAATCGCGTTACGTCTCTATAGCTACTGCTTACATGGCTCTAGATTGAGCTTGTCGGACCTGGTACCAATCGTGTTACGTCTCTATAGCTACTGCTTACATGGCCCTAGATTGAGCTTGTCGGACCTGGTACCAATCGTGTTATGTCTCTATAGCTACTGCTTACATGGCCCTAGATTGAGCTTGTCGGACCTGGTACCAATCGTGTTACGTCTCTATAGCTACTGCTTACATGGCCCTAGATTGAAATCCTTACCCTTGTTATTTAATTCGGATGTTTGGGCAAATGATTCTCAAGTTTAACATGCCATCTTCAAGTGTGTGTCCAGTGTTGGTGAGATCCATCTTTGTCCAGCCCCAAGTTATCCATAACACAATTCTTACAACATGTTTTTATTTATGAGAACGTCCTACAGGGTGGGTCTGTCACAAACAGTTTAATGTCTGCTATTTATGGTTTTTCACAAACAGTGAAATGTCTGCTATTTATGGTCTGTCACAAACAGTGAAATGTCTGCTATTTATGGTCTGTCACAAACAGTGAAATGTCTGCTATTTATGGTCTGTCACAAACAGTGAAATGTCTGCTATTTATGGTCTGTCACAAACAGTGAAATGTCTGCTATTTATGGTCTGTCACAGACAGTGAAATGTGTGCTATTTATGGTCTGTCACAAACAGTGAAATGTCTGCTATTGATGATCTGTCACAAACAGCTTAAATTCTGCTATTTATGGTCTGTCACAAACAGTGAAATGTCTGACATTTATGGTCTGTCACAAACAGTGAAATGTCTGCTATTTATGGTCTGTCACAAACAGCTTAATGTCTGCTATTTATGTCCCTTTTTACCAATCCGGTTATGGTTATGGTGACCTTTTGAATAAAATCTTGCCAGACATCTATCTAGCTTTGGCAAGCTCCTAAGTTTACAGAAGTGCTGCTAAAAAAACAACTTTAGATGCAATTCAACACCAAATACCAGTGTATGTTCCTGTCTATGTGACGGAGTTAGCCAACTGATTCCGGGCAATGCTAGAGGGTGGGGGGGGGGGGGGGGTTCTAAAGTTGTATGTCCGAGCACTTATAAGAAGGACCTTCTTTTGGGAACCTCCCCCCCCCCCTTTCCGCCCATTCCCCACCTCCCCACCCAAAAGCGGTCACCCGGACCTATTACTGTCACTTCAATCTTATGCCATTTGTAATTGTTGGCTCTTGCCACCCCGTTGACTCTGAGAACCCCATGACCCTTGGTACCCCTTGACTCCTGGTAGCCCTTGGCTCTTGGTACCCCTTGACTCCTGGTAGCCCTTGACTCTTGGTACCGCTTGACTTTGTTACAACCTTTACCCCTGTCACAAACTTGACCCTTTCAATACCAACCTTGACTCTGTCACAACCTTGACCCTGTCACAACCTTTACTCCTTCACAACCTTGAATCTGTCACAACCTTAATTCTGTGATAACCTTGACTCTGTCACAACCTTGACTCTGTCACAACCTTAATTCTGTCCCAACCTTGACCCTGTGACAACCTTCAAACCTCCTTATCCAGTCGACTAGGACAGTGAACAAGTTGGCATCCTGGCATTGTATGCTCTCATGGCTGGAGTACGGGGGAGAGATAGGGGATGTCCCACTGCGTTGCTTTGGTTACGGTCAGGTGCAGCATATTGACCCAGACCACACCTGATGTCTGCACCTTGTACCTCGAATTAGTTTGTCTAACAACAGTCTAGCCAGTCAGGTGGACATCTTTACAATGGTACCCGTAGCGGTGAGCCGAATAGAAATTCTAGTATATAAGAAGAAGAAGAAGAAGAAGAAGAAGAAGAACAACAACAACAACAAGAGTTTGTGTCGGTCCACCTGCTCAGTGATGACACGACCAACATGGGAGACTAGAGACAACTCAATGAGTCTCAATTCTCTCCTGGATGAAAAGATCTTCCAAGTTCTTGTCTCTGATAGAATGATCTTCTCTATTCTCTCCCGGATGAAAGATCTGCAAAGTTTACGTCATTGACTAGACCATCGACATGAAATGTGTCCATGATCAAATCATTGATGTAGCTTTTTTTTTTAAATTATATTATCTACTTTGATTATTACCTTAATAAAATGTTCTACATAGATTATTACTTTAATTAAATGTTCCAGATAGTTTTTACATTAATGAAATGTTTTACAGAGAAAATACTACTTTAAATAGATGATCTACTTAGATTATTACAGTAATGAGCTGATCTGAATATATTTTTTAACTAAATGGAATGATCTACATAGATTATTACGTGAATGCCATGTTCAAGATAGATTTTTCACTTAAATAAATGATCTACAAAGACCATTACGTTATTTAAATTGATCTACGACGAAGTATACTTTAATGGAACGATCTATTTAGATTATTACATTCATGAAATGATCCACATACATTCTGATCTTAAAGAAATTATCTGCACAAATTTTGACCATAAATGATTTACATAGATCTCGACCTTAAAAGATCGATCTACATTTAGTCCTTAATAGAGGATCTACATATGGACCCTAATGAAATGGTCTACATATAAATTGACCTTTGTAGCAGATCCTCTATTTCTTTGCCCTGGCCGTGATCTAACTTAGAACATTCTCACACTCATCCACATCATCATGACCATACTCAGTAAATGACATTTCACACATCAGGTGGCATATTTATTAAATCATACTCATATCATAGAATGAGTAGAGAAATTACAAACACAATATAATACATATCTTAACTAAACATTGTACTAAAACGGGAATTGTAAGCATTAGCTATTGATGGAATTCCCAACTAACTAAAACCCAGTTCTATTGCCTTGCAATGACATCACACACACACATCGCCTTAACTGCGTCTTCAACACACCTTATCAAATACTCTTCCTCACTGAAATCCCCTCAGGCGGGCGATCTCGACATAGCTCGCTCACAATGTGTCCTTGCTTACAAACACACTTTCACATTATCTATTAATGCAAAACTCACACACCTATTTGAGCGATCCTGTTCTATCACTGAACATTCGTCCAACAGTCTATCAATCGCTCCTCTATCTAAAGTCGGTGAGTTAAACACACTATCTACATTCAGTCTCTCTCTCTCTTCCATACAGCCTCTCTCTCTCTCTCCAGCCTCTCCATCTCTCCTCCAGCCTCTCGAGCTAACCTTTGTCTCGAGTTATATATCCTCAAGCAAGACCAGAGCTTGACCAATCGATCTCAGGTATGGTCATCTTCAATTCCAATTGGAACGAAACACTTTGCACACCTGTCACTCATTCTCTCGCAGCAAGCCCCGTTGCCAATTTCGTCTGTCAATCAATCTCCCCCTACCAAAATCAGAAGGCCAGTGGTCAGTTTCTATCTGTCCACATTCCTTAACCCAACTCTGTTCTCCTTTGCTGAGTAGGTGAGTGACCTTGACATGCATTCATGTACCTTTAAGCTTTAACATGTTCAGGCATCCTAAACTCCCCTTGCTCCGGCGGGAACTGTTACATTACCTCCCTAAACTACAGACCGAAACATGGATGGTCATTTTTTTCATCTGGCAAATGACCACCATTTTCGTCTCTACTATCCAAAATGTAAACACTACTCCTGTTTACAACTTCACTCACATCGTACATGCATAAAAAGACATGTCATTTGATACATATAAACTTTTTGTAATACATACACAATCAATACAAGCAGAAGAAAAACACTGTGGCTGGGCGTTTTTACAACACAAACCAACACTTTTACATCGTTTTACAGTCAAATTCACCTAAGTCTGTCCCTGCGGGACCTTTAACTCATCAAAACAGAAACACCTTAAGGAATTCTCCTTACTCATTGAGGTCAATATACCTCGACCTGTTCCCGTGCCTTCCTCTAAGGACACGAACCTTCATTGTTACACACGACCAGTTCAGGTCAATTTTCTCAGGCGGTCTCATTACACGCCTGGCCGACGATTCACTTCATACTAACTCCTGTGAGGCCACGAACTTACGTGGGTTATCCTCAGGCTAGTTATCATTGTCTCTCTTGACAGCTATCCCCTCTCAAAGAAAACAGCAAAATTCTTTATGTTTCCCACAAAAACGATATTTGACAACATATGTCATAGTCAATTTTAAAACTTCTGATCAATGTAGTCTTCTCTGCAAAGACTCCACATACATGTGATTCTGGAACTCGTGGTGACTTGTGCTTGCGGAGGCCTACAGTCTGGATGAGATATACTGCTCTGTAGATCACCTAAATAACCTGTATCAAATACCTGTAAACAGGATGATTCAACAACAACAACAACAAAATAAAGAAAAATTCAATGCATACTATATCGACCATACAACCCACTAAAAATGCAAGTAATACCATTAGTCAAAACCCAAACACCAAATACAAATGTCAAAATATTTGCACGCACACTCATGATATCAGTATTTCAGTCCGTATCACACCTTGATACTTATGTAAGGACACATAATCATGTTTAAACAAACCAACAACAATCAATTAAAGTGCAAGTAATACGCTTGTCAAAATCCAAATATCAAAATATTTACACACATAAACATGACCAAGTGCCATCAACCTTCACTCCTGCTCGTGCCCCACAGATGAGCACCTGTTAATGCCCCCTTTATAAGATACTAAACTATGACTAAGTTCTACTAGACTATGTCACTAAACTATGACTAAGTTGTAACTTAATCAGATACTAAACTATGTCTGAGTCAAAAGTCAAAAACCGAATCGTCCACCTGTCGAATTACGTCATGCTGTAACCCTACTAGTCCGGGTGCAGTCTTTGTCCCGAGGAATCAAAACCGAGTGTTGTGATCTAACTAATTCACCGCTATTTCCCCAAATTCTCCGCATCAAAGCTACCTGGTCAGATATTAACCGAAACATCACGTCCACGTGTTACCTTGCGTCGCGTAATCATTACCTGGCGCATCCAGCTATCCTGCGTCTCTTGTCCGTTTCTCCGGTCGGAAATGTCCCTTTGATCTCGGTCAGTCTTCGCTTCAGACTGACCGTCCGCTCATTGTCTGGCGTGTACTTCAGACAACGAATTCAAAGGAATTTTTAACATCTGGTCATTCCTCCTTCTCTATACCCTACCCCCTAATTATCCAAATCTCCGTTTCCCAAAGATAACGGTAGATGAAACAAATTTTATGCAAATGCATACATTAACTGGAGTTTCACATGATAGCCCATGTGTGTAAGTACTCCACACGACTTTACCTAATTCCATTTCTGATTTCCATGTTTTTGGCTAGCGTCAGTAAACATTGTATCAACCGTTCCTTATCACTACTGCTTATTTTAACCAGACTATGCGTTGCCCCATCAGCTGTCTCTGATTGCTGCGCGATTTCCTCCTGTAAAACGCCCATCGTCTGGTCTGTTTGTTTCACGGTTGTTTGGTTCGTACCTACCGGTTCTCTGTTAGTGTTACGTACACTTGCATCGTTCGCTACTTCAGCCTTCCGTCCATCTGTATTCACTATTTGTGGGAAAGACTTTTCACACTGTTCGTTTGACTGTTGGCTTATCTCGAACTGAGATCTTTTCATCTTTGCTTCGATGACTGGTTCGCTGTCCTGGCTGTGGTTAACCTGTCTTTCCCTTTTCTTCGTTTTCCTTAGAAACTCTGTTCCTCTTTTGTTGGCTGCTGTTGGTGTGTCCGTTTCGCATTCCAACTGTGCGTCATTCCCACTTCCTTCCTCGGTGGCCGAAGGGTTGTCCCTTCTTTCGGTCTGTTCAACCACTTCTCCCGCATGGCTAGGACCTGGCTTGGGTGGGCACGAAACCATAGCTGGTCCTGCCACCATTCCTCCTCCTCTCCTTTCTTCTTTATCTGACGAATCTTTGACTATTTCCTTGTTCGATTCGTCGTCGACTTTAACTAATGTTCTACCAGGCTTGACCACAAGTTCCTGGTAAACTTGGCTCCTTTCAGCACGCCCGACCATGTTAATCGACGTAATACCCTCTTCCTGAATTCTCGGCCTACACTGTCCGGTAACATTTTATCTGGACCTCTGAGCGAACGTTTGTCTCGGTTGCATTGCGTAACCTGCCCTCCGTCCCTAACTTTTCTGGATACACAAAACCTGTATCTCTTTCTTTCTGTCCATCCGCCTCGTGCTCAAAGTCTCTTTGATAGCTCCTGTTCTGCCTCTCCATCTGTAACCGTGCAAAAGGCCTCTTGTGGGCTAAGAATCTGCCTGATTCAAACTTCTGCCCAACCATTCCTCCTCCTCTCACTTGACTTGGCCTCTGCACCTGGGTCAAACTCCCCTTTTTGACACCTCTTTCCAGTCGTCCACACACATCCGTCCTGAGATTTCCACCTCTGTCCCTCCACGGATCGGAATGTGGAAGTTGTACGGGCTTCCTACTCACTTTCCTACCACTCTGTCCCCTTCCAAAATACTGGGCCGTGTTTACTTCTGTGATTTCTTGACTTCTTCTCTCCTTCCTAGCTGGTTTGAAAGCTCCGTTTTCAAACTGTTGCAACAGCTGTCGCAGCTTCCATTGGAGGTCGTTTTCCTGTCTTTCCAGCCGAATAACTCTACCTGTTAGTTCTCTTAGCTGGTTTTGTAGTTGACTTTTGTCCTCCCACTTATCGCTGACTGTAGCTCGTGCCATGAAAGGCTTGTTTTTGACAAACAGTCCTCCTCTCCAGGAACTGTTAATATTCCGAAGAATATTAGGGCATCCGATAGACAAATGTCCAAAAGCTAGACAATGATAACATTGTTTAACATTGTCCAACCTCGACATATTGAATAAACCCGTCTGGCCCACCAAAAAAATTTATAAGACTGTCAAGTACGCACAAAGTCTTGTCAATAATACAACAATGGGTGGAAGAAAAATGTCACACTTACCAGTCAGATGATTGGAAAAGCTGTCTATGGTACTAACACTCTAACCACTAGCTACTCCTCTATTCCTAACTACAAACACAAGTTATATATAACTGCAACACTTGTGTTAAACAGGCAAATAAAGATCTGTAGCTACACACACTATATTTATAAATCTATAACTATCCGTGGTCACTGGCACCAAAATAATAATAACGTGTAGCAGATCCTCTATTTCTTTGCCCTGGCCGTGATCTAACTTAGAACATTCTCACACTCATCCACATCATCATGACCATACTCAGTAAATGACATATCACACATCAGGTGGCATATTTATTAAATCATACTCATATCATACAATGAGTAGAGAAATTACAAACACAATATAATACATATCTTAACTAAACATTGTACTAAAACGGGAATTGTAAGCATTAGCTATTGATGGAATTCCCAACTATCTAAAAACCCAGTTCTATTGCCTTGCAATGACATCACACACACATCGCCTTAACTGCGTCTTCAACACACCTTATCAAATACTCTTCCTCACTGAAATCCCCTCAGGCGGGCGATCTCGGCATAACTCGTTCACAATGTGTCCTTGCTTACAAACACACTTTCACATTATCTATTAATGCAAAACTCACACACCTATTTGAGCGATCCTGTTCTATCACTGAACATTCGTCCAACAGTCTATCAATCGCTCCTCTATCTAAAGTCGGTGAGTTAAACACACTATCTACATTCAGTCTCTCTCTCTCTTCCATACAGCCTCTCTCTCTCTCCAGCCTCTCCATCTCTCCTCCAGCCTCTCGAGCTAAACTTTGTCTCGAGTTATATATCCTCAAGCAAGACCAGAGCTTGACCAATCGATCTCAGGTATGGTCATCTTCAATTCCAATTGGAACGAAACACTTAGCACACCTGTCACTCATTCTCTCGCAGCAAGCCCCGTTGCCAATTTCGTCTGTCAATCAATCTCCCCCTACCAAAATCAGAAGGCCAGTGGTCAGTTTCTATCTGTCCACATTCCTTAACCCAACTCTGTTCTCCTTTGCTGAGTAGGTGAGTGACCTTGACATGCATTCATGTAGCTTTAAGCTTTAACATGTTCAGGCATCCTAAACTCCCCTTGCTCCGGCGGGAACTGTTACACCTTATTGAAATGATCTATATATATTTTGACCTTATTGAAATGATCTATATAGATTTTGACCTTATTGAAATGATCTTTATAGATTTTGACCTTATTGAAATGATCTATATAGATTTTGACCTTAATGAAATTATCCAAACGTCCCTGTCTTTCATAAAATAATCTCCATAGTTCTTCTCTGTTATGAAATGATCCAAAGGTCTCTGTCTTTGATGAAATATTCTACAGTTTCCGTCTCTAATAAAATTGTCTACACAGTTCGTGTGCTTATTAAAATAATCTTGAGATGTTCCTACCATACAACCTGGTACACTATCCACACGATAGATTTGACAGCGCCCTGGATGTCTACATGACTGAAGTGTCTGACGCCAGGAACAGGAAACGGGCCAACAACGACGACACAAAGCGATGGCCGTATCGAACCCCTTACGTCTTCGACAAGTTCTACTCAAGTAAGTGATCCGTTATCGTGTGAGTGGCAGAGGGGCTAGAGGGCTTGTCTTTTAAAGCAGAGGGGTCCAAATTGAGCCGTGGCACTGGAAAATGTGTCTCCCCTGGTGTAAAAGTATGCCTGGTTAGGTTAGAGGTGACGGGAAGATAAGCATTGGAGATACAGTAGGAACATCAGCTGTCAGTCATGTCTTGTACAAGCATGAGTCATTTCTGTGGGGACTGAAGAACTGCTTTTTTTGGCAGAATGTGCCTGGTTCAAGAACGTATGTGTTTACCCAGGTATTAAAGTGCACCTGATCAATCTAAGAGTTTTATTTCAGTCAATCAATCAAAGCCGGTCGCTGGTCTCGGTGCAAAGGGCCCTGACACCATCTCAGCAGCACACGTCCATGCACTGCTCTGTCTGCCTATCTCAAGTTCTAACCATGTGAATTCCTTCTCACATTCTCTTCTCTATATATGTTTGGGTACACGTCTCTTTCTCTTCTCTTAAGGATTCCATGGAAGAACCTGTCTTCCCCACGAACCTCTCTTTCTCTTCTCTTAAGGATTCCATGGAAGAACCTGTCTTCCCCACGAACCTCGCTTTCTCTTCCCTTAAGGATTCCATGGAAGAACCTGTCTTCCCCACGGTGAATGCTGTCTTGTTCTGGGCTCACCAAGCAGCAATTGTTAATGGAAGCGCTCATCTGACATGTGAACAACATGTCCAGTCCATCTGATCTGGGCTCTTTGCAATCAGCGTAAGGATGCCAGAGAGTGTCACCCTACTGAGGAGTTAGGCACTCTGTCCTGTCAGGCTATCCCGAGCAACCTGCGGAAACAGTTTACATTGAAATAGTTAAGTTTCACTATATGCCATTTGGCACGCGCACAGAAGGCTGTTTAGCATTACAGCACGATACACGTTGATCTTTGTGGCAACCTTGATTCCTTACCAGTCCCAAACTTTTGCCCGTAGTCTTCCAACCTTGATTCATTTCCGGTCCCAAACGTTTGCAGTAGTCTTCCTAAAGCAGCACTTGCCTTGGAAATCTTGCTTTGCACCTCAGACTCAAAATTCGCTTCTCTGGTGAGGGTAGTACAAAGATAGGTAAAGCTATCAACTGTTTGTATGCGTTGTTCCTGTACAATGATGTTTAGTTCATGGCAGGGCTAACTAGCACAGGTAGACACATTGCCTTCATGTTCATGGTGTTGGCGATAGACCAAAGTCAGTGCACGAAGCTGGGAACGCATCCATTGTGGCCTGCGTGTGTAACAGGGCCATGTACCAGGAGCCTGTATGTTACAGGGTCATCTGTCAGGAAGCGTATAGTTTAGAGAGCAGTTACTTCTCTGATTGACTGGTTGATTGATTGATTGCTCTCGGTCACGCGACTTGGGTAGTCAATTTCATTATTTCCAAATGTCCGCACGATGTTTAACTGCCAAGGATGTTTTATTTCTTAATGTACAGCTTGTGTTCAGTACGTCGGATGTTATAAGCCGTCTCCGATATAACAAAGCACACGATGTCAATGCCATTAAGACCAGGACAAGTTTTAGGATTCTGAAACCCAGATGCGGGCTCTTGGTGGTTACTTGAGAAGCGAGAGTCAATCCTCTCTGCTACAGCCGCATTTGGTGTGATACCGTCTGTATCAAGTCTAGTCCAGTTTCAATGTGGAAGCAGCAGTTTTTGCATGATGAACTTGCTAGCCCCATGTGCAACCCTCTTTAGTAGCCTTCTACGACGTTCTAGGAATGTGAAAGTAGCTCTATTTTGTTCATCCCGGCCACCATTCGCGTTGATAAATTATATTCTATTAATTATTTATCCATGTTATGCGTGTGTATATAGAAGATTGTATGAATATCTTCTACTCCTCTGCAGACAGCTACTACAGGACAATAGTGAAAAGTTCGATGAAGTTCCTTAACTCCAGGACATGCTTGAACCTGGTCGATGAGACCGATAACTGGGATCGATCCAATCCCGAATGGTTTGTTCAGCACGGATACCAGATCAATTGTTTCATTCTCATTGTTAACGGATCGGGGTAAGAACTGGCTTAGACAGTCAAACAGACGAGCGGACAGATAGAAGGACGGACAGGCAGACAAACAGACAAGTAGACAGACAGTTTTCGGGCAGACACCAGGGTAAACTACTCATTGTGGGCATTAGCAAAAACAACAGACAGACGGACGGACAGATAGATAGACGGCTAGACAGACGGACGGACAGATAGATAGGTGGCTAGACAGACGGACGGACAGATAGATAGGCGGCTAGACAAACGGACGGACAGATGGATAGATAGATATATAGATAGATAGATAGATAGATATATAATTAGATAGATAGATAGATAGATAGATAGATAGATAGATAGATAGATAGATAGATAGATAGGTATATAGATAGATAGGTAGGTAGGTAGAAAGGTAGGTAGGTAGGTAGGTAGATAGATAGATAGATAGATAGATAGGTGGATGGATGGATGGATGGATAGACAGATGGATGGATGTATGGATAGATAGATAGATAGATAGATAGATAGATAGATAGATAGATAGATAGATAGATGGATGGATGGATGGATAGATAGAGAGATAGATAGATAGGTAGGTAGGTAGGTAGGTAGGTAGGTAGGTAGATAGATAGATAGATAAATAGATGATAGATAGATATATAGATAGATTAGAAAGACAGACAGACAGACACACAGACAGGCAGACATACAGATAGATAGATAGATAGATAGATAGATAGATAGATAGATAGATAGATAGATAGATAGATAGATAGATAGATAGATAGATAGATAGATAGATAGATAGATAGGTGGATGGATGGATTGATGGATTGATGGATGGATGGATGGATGGAAATATAGATAGATGGATAGATAGATAGATAGATAGATAGATAGATGGATTATGGTATGGCACTACATTCTAGTCTACCCAGATGTAAATAAGTACCTGACACAGGTAAATATTAAGGACGTCAATTCAGTGTAAAATCTGAGCCTAAAGTAGGCCATGCCTGAGACACATGTAGGTCATTTGTGAGCCACATGTAGGTCATTTCTGAGGCACATGTAGGTCATGTCTGAGCCTCAAGTAGGTCATGCTTGAAGCTAAAGTAGGTCCTGTCTGAGCCTAAAGTAGGTCATGCCTGAGCTTAAGGTAGGTCATGCCTGAACCGTCCTAACATGTCATCTCTATTACGTCATCTCCTATGGAAATATCTTCATTGAGAAGAACCTTGACCTTACTATTGAGTGATCACGTGTCCCTCTACCGTTAACAGATGCTCGACGAATGGTGGATCACCTCCAGAGAGTGGCTACGGCACCTTAAATGCCTCTGTCTGTACTGGCACTGTAAGTCATCTGACTGTTTGTTGTTGCTGTTTCTATGACATTGTTTCTATATTGCTTGTCGCTTGAATGTGTGTCAATTGTTTAAGGATAATCGATCTTTCTCGGATTGCCCTTCACCGGCGCTGTTTGCAATCAAATAAACGAATATTTTCGGTTCATATAAGTTGGTTAAAACATGTTTCACATCGTTATACAGATTTGTCCTCAGATAACCACATGTATGTCCTAGTCACATGTATGTCCTAGTCACATGTATGTTCTAGCCACATGTATGTCCTAGTCACATGTATGTGCTAGCCACATGTATGTCCTAACCACATGTATGTCCTAGTCAAATGTATGTTCTAGCCACATGTATGTCCTAGTCACATGCATGTCCTAGTCACATGTATGTCCTAGCCACATGTATGTCCTAGTCACATGTATGTTCTAGCCACATGTATGTCCTAGTCACATGTATGTCCCTAGTAACCTGGACCATCTATCGCAGACTCCCCCCCCCCCCCCCCCCCAGGTAGCTACATCTACTTAATGAATACAAATTAATAGTTTCTCTCGTCATGTCAGTTTCTCATTCAGCTCGAACTCACCCCCCCCCCCCCCTTTCCTTAAACTAGGCGTGGGTATAAGGCTTCTCTCTTCGCCGTTCAGTCAATCAATCAAATGAAAAATCAATTTCAAAAATCGGAAAGTGTGACATAAGAGTTGCAAGAAATTTGTGACAGGTTTGTACTTGAAAGAGAAACACGCCTTGGTTTGAATATCAGGCAGGCAGAGGACACGATTATCTCTCAGGTAGAGGACACGATTATCTAACATTTAGAGGACACGCTTATCTAACAGGTAGAGGACACGCTTATCTAACAGGTAGAGGACACGCTTATCTCACAGGTAGGGGACAAGATTATCTCACAGGTAGAGGACACGATTATCTCACATATAGAGGACACGATTATCTCACAGAAACATGATTCTCACAAACGAAAGGTAGATGTAGATAATAAAATACTGCTTGTACTGTGGCAGCATCATGCGTTTCCACAGTGGTTTAGCTATCTAGAATGTTACTACATACATCTACATCATTCACGACCACACACATCACATAATATAGCAAACAGCAGGTGGCATATTTTTTAATATTCACATTCAAGCAAAATTATTAAAGTGAGTAAAATGAGATTACAAACAACATACGAAATGCATCTTAACTAAATAATTATAATTTATCTATTAATTTTATTATTAATAATTGCAGAGGTAGTAAGCATTAGCTTTTGAATATTTCCCCCAACTAATCCAACCCAGTTCTAGCTGCTACACTTTCCGTCCCTTATCTGCACACACATGAGTGGGATGTTTGTGCCATGAGTGGGATGTTTGTGTCATGAGTGGGATGTTTGTGCCATGAGTGGGATGTTTGTGCTATGAGTGGGATGTTTGTGCCATGAGTGGGATGTTTGTGCCATGAGTGGGATGTTTGTGCCATGAGTAGTGATGTTTGTGCCATGAGTGGGATGTTTGTGCTATGAGTGGGATGTTTGTGCCATGAGTGGGATGTTTGTGCCATGAGTGGGATGTTTGTGTCATGAGTAGTGATGTTTGTGCCATGAGTGGGATGTTTGTGCTATGAGTGGGATGTTTGTGCTATGAGTGGGATGTTTGTGCTATGAAAGAGTGTGTGCCACAGGAAGGACCTCTGAGCAAATAAAATTAAGAAGAACTTCTTTCCAAGAAAATGATTATTTGATTCACGGAAAGGACAAGCCCGTTCCCTTGAAACGCCCTTTTTTGTTTGACGAAAAGGACTCTGTCTTTCATGAAAACTTCTCTTTGTTCCATGTAAATTACTGGTTGTTTTTGTTTATTTTGAGAGAAAAACAATTCTAGAACAATGAAAAGAGTTGATTGTTCTACGAGATGCGGGAGTTATGCCATGGAAAGCTCTTTATGTTTCATGGAAACCATTTTCTGTTTCATGGAAAGCACTTTATGTTTCATGGAAAGCACTATTTGTTCCACTTTTTTGACAGGGATGTTTGTTGTTGAATGTCTGGTCTAGGTGTAACATGTCCGCTCTTTGATGTGAAGGTATACATTTTCATCTACCCAACCAAATACCCAACCACATACCCAACCACCTAACAAACCACCAACCCAACCACCTACTCAACCATCTACCCAACCACCTACCCAACTACCAACCCAACTCCCTACCCAGCCACCTACCCAACCACCTACCCAACCACCTACTCAACCACCTATCCAACCACCTACCTAACCACCTACCCAACCACCTACCCAGCCACCTATCCAACCACCTATCCAACCACCTACCCAACCACCTATCCAACCACCTACTGAACCACCTACCCAACCACCTACCCTACCACCTAGCCAACTACCAACCCAACTACCAACCCAACTCCTACCCACCCACCTACTCACCCACCTACCTAACGTACTGATCTCCATCTAGCCATGTTCTCTCTATGTCCATAACTAGAACATCAACCTACATGAAACACTTCACGCCCTTGGAATAGCACACACCCAGCAGGGCAGCGCCGCAAACCGACACATCTCTGTGTTCATGGAAAACGTACGCAGCAGTAAGTGTTCCATTCAATAGTGAGACAGACTTATGAGACAGACAGACATACGAGATAGGCAGACATACGAGACATACAGATAGACTAGATAGTCAGATATTCAATTATACAAGCAAATATGTATTTGTTATATATACTGGCAGATGTGTAATAATACATACCATGATATATGTGTGTGTGTGTGTTTGTATGTGCACGTGTGTGTGTACGTGCGTGCATGTGTGTGTGTGTGTGTGTGTATGTGTATTAATAAAGAGATAAATAGATAAATGTGGAATACAATAGTCAGACATACATATAACTGGGCAGAGATTCATCTCTGGCGAGCGTCCAACAGTAGTCAGCCAACATTGAAGTGGACCAGTTTCTCCATCGTGCGAATATCCCTGGAGAAGACGTCCAACTTACTCATCATTAACCAGGTCACAGTTATCGGATAGGACATACAAGGAGGAATGGGCAAAGTGGATCTTGACTTTCATATTATGGCAAATGTTGTGATAAGGCGACAACATGTCATCAACAAGTTCCTTTGAGTTTTCTGTCTTGGTATTCTCGTGAAAAGTTAGTTGACACCAAGTGAATGGCGTCTCAAGGTGAGACCAGGTGAATGGCGTCTCAAGTTGAGACCAGGTGAATGGCGTCTCAATGTGAGACCAGGTGAATGGCGTCTCAAGTTGACACCAGGTGAATGACGTCTTAAGTTGAGACCAGGTGAATGACGTCTCAAGGTGACACCAGGTGAATGACGTCTCAAGTTGAGACCAGGTGAATGGTGTCTCAATCTTGTTTCTCGTTACACTCAAACAGCTTGTCTAACATCTCGTTTGTGAAGAGGTTGCAGATCTGAGGGCTGACTTGTCGTCTCTGGCGAGTTCGTGAATCTGAGGGCTGACTTGTCGTCTCTGACGAGTTCGTGAATCTGAGGGCTGACTTGTCGTCTCTGACGAGTTCGTGAATCTGAGGGCTGACTTATCGTCTCTGACGAGTTCGTGAATCTGAGGGCTGACTTGTCGTCTCTGACGAGTTCGTGAATCTGAGGGCTGACTTGTCGTCTCTGACGAGTTTGTGAATCTGAGGGCTGACTTGTCGTCTCTGACGAGTTCGTGAATCTGAGGGCTGACTTGTCGTCTCTGACGAGTTCGTGAATCTGAGGGCTGACTTGTCGTCTCTGAAGATTACGCGGATCTGAAAGGGCCTACATCTCGCCAGTGAATAGTTCTCGCGTCTAAGGGCTGACCACAGACCCAAGAAGTTACTTAGTATTCAGTTACTATTGTTAGAGGGATTAGAACTTCGAAAGAAGCTGGGTTAGATATTCAGAGGTTAATTTCTAAAAGTCTCTGATAGGAGAATTTACTCAGTTAAATCAAACGATACATGATGTAAGTGAATAGATTATGCAATAAATGATTACCAATGTTTTTGTTATGAAAGAATCAATTTCCGTGTTTCCTTTGTTGTTCACTTGAGAGGGAAAATGTTAAGTGAAGGGTAGATAAGTTAGCTGACCGATACGGTCATCACTGACCACAGTGGCTGTTACATAACGTTACCTCTGGACGTGACCAGTGGTGACTAGACAAAGGCCAGAAGTCCGTTACAGAAGTATTGAAGGTCAGATGTTGAGACCAACCAAGATGTATTTACCAACCTTCAGTATTGAAGGTCAGATGTTGAGACCAAGAAAGATGTATTTACTGACCTTCAGTATTGAAGGTCAGATGTTGAGACCAACCAAGATGTATTTACCGACCTTCAGTATTGAAGGTCAGATGTTGAGACCAACCAAGATGTATTTACCGACATTCAGTATTGAAGGTCAGATGTTGAGACCAACCAAAATGTATTTACCGACCTTCAGTATTGAAGGTCAGATGTTAAGACCAACCAAGATGTATTTACCGACATTCAGCTCGCGTCTTGAATGTTGTTTAACCTTGTTTTGTCCCTCTTTCTCTGCAGGTTTCTCGCTAGATTGTGCGCCAATGCTTGATTGGTCAGTTTGGAGCCTATTATTGAACACTTTCTTCCTATATTTCCTAACACACCTATCTCTGTCCTCATCTTTCCCGTGATCTTCAGTTTGTAACTATGTCCAACTATTGCAGGTCTGGTCTTTCTCTCTCTCTCTCTCTCTCTCTCTCTCTCTCTCTCTCTCTCTCTCTCTCTCTCTCTCTTCTCACAGAATTGTTTAACGAAACTTTGTACAATCTTAATATTGAGTTTGAGCAGATGTCATGTCTACGCTGCCCATAAATGGACCGACTTCACATTTGCGGTTGAAGGTCCTTTGCTTACTTGAAGTTTGAATTTTGATCAATTTAAAGTGCAAATACCCTTCTATATTCCAAATTCAACTCTCGTGTTTTGTATTCCGTTTTCATGTGACAGTCTCCATTGCTTGACATGTTTTGGTTTATGCGTGTTGTGTGACATCGTTCACACTTCTAGCGTGTGGTGTGACATCGTTCACACTTCTAGCGTGTTGTGTGACATCGTTCACACTTCTAGCGTGTGGTGTGACATTGTTCACACTTCTAGCGTGTGGTGTGACATCGCTCACACTTCTAGCGTGTGGTGTGACATTGTTCACACTTCTAGCGTGTGGTGTGACATCGCTCACACTTCTAGCGTGTGGTGTGACATTGTTCACACTTCTAGCGTGTGGTGTGACATCGTTCACACTTCTAGCGTGTGGTGTGACATCGCTCACACTTCTAGCGTGTGGTGTGACATTGTTCACACTTCTAGCGTGTGGTGTGACATCGCTCACACTTCTAGCGTGTGGTGTGACATCGTTCACACTTCTAGCGGGTGGTGTGACATCGTTCACACTTCTAGCGGGTGGTGTGACATCGTTCACACTTCTAGCGGGTGGTGTGACATCGTTCACACTTCTAGCGTGTTGTGTGACATCGCTCACACTTCTAACAGATTTTCTCCACATTTGTTTCAGATCTACAATACACGTACACCCGCTCCTCGGCTTACAAGGACCGCTGGTTTAACGTTCTTTCAACTATGCATTACGAGAATTGGGTACGTGTCCTAAACAATGTTTGTCCAACAGACTTCAGAGTTGTAAACTCTTCCGACAGACTTCTGAGTTGTACTCTTCCGACAGACCTCTGAGTTGTACTCTTCCGACAGACCTCTGAGTTGTACTCTTCCGACAGACCTCTGAGTTGTACTCTTCCGACAGACCTCTGAGTTGTACTCTTCCGACAGACTTCTGAGTTGTACTCTTCCGACAGACCTCTGAGTTGTACTCTTCCGATAGACCTCTGAGTTGTACTCTTCCGACATACTTAGGAGTTTTACGCTTCATCCACTTGAATGCTGACATACTTTCTTACGGGAATGACAGGAAACGCTCAGTGGCAACGCCGCATAACGATTTACAGCAGCCCTGACGGCAGTATGCAGACCATGCACGAATGATTAGCCTAAATGTCAAATGAGATCAGACTGGAGGCTGGATTAGCAGCGTGGCAGATTGCCTATGCCCAGTAAACTGTACCTGGTACAGTTGACATCCAACTCGTACAATCTAACAGAAATGTTTGGAAGGGCATCATGAATTGTAGACGGCGTTTGTTGACCTCGAAAAGTCTACGAGACTGTCAAGAGAGACGAACTTTGAAAAACAATGGCGAAGTTCGATTAGATAAAAAAAAATGCATGCCAGTTGTCTGCCAGTTTCACGATGGCATGTCGTGTGCTAATTGATGATGAACTCTCTGTAGCATTCCCAGTCAAACTCGGAGTCAAGCAGGGCTGTGTGCTAGCTCTAACGAATCAAACAGGGCTGTGTTCTAGATCTAACGAGTCAAACAGGGATGTATTCTGGCCCTAACGAGTCAAGTAGGTCTGTGTGCTTGCCCTAACGAGTCAAGTAGGTCTGTGTCCTTGTCCTAACGAGTCAAGTAGGTCTGTGTGCTTGCCCTAACGAGTCAAGTAGGTCTGTGTGCTTGCCCTAACGAGTCAAGTAGGTCTGTGTGCTTGCCCTAACGAGTCAAGTAGGTCTGTGTGCTTGCCCTAACGAGTCAAGTAGGTCTGTGTCCTTGTCCTAACTCTCTTTGGCCTAGTATGTGTCGCCATGCTGGCTGATGCTGCACGTGGCTGTGTCACTGGCGGACACATCAGATACATCATGGATGGCATCATTTCAGTCCAATGCGTCTAAGGTTCTTCACAAGAGTTCAAGATGCGACCATCTTCGATCACCTCTTTGCTGAAAACTGCACCTTTACCAGATATTCAGAATACGAAAGCCAGATCACCGGGAAAGAGTTTTCCCCTGCGTGCACTACCTTTGGTCTTTCTGTGAACGCAAAGAAAACGAAAGTAACGTTCCGACTTCTCTACCTGAAGAACACAAGAGAATTGCCAGGACAGTTGCTGTCCTTCGAGCTAAAGTCTGGCCAGCGAGGTATCCGTGACGTCAACAAGATCAAGGAGCATCGATTGTGCTGTCAGCCACCAATAAACATGCAGGTGTGTCAGGAGCATAACATGTTCTCAATGACCTGTCTCCGTGACTTGCTCAGTAGTCCTCAATGTTCTCCGTGACCTGTCTCCGTGACTTGCTCAGTAGTCCTCAATGTTCTCTGTGACCTGTCTCCGTGACTTGCTCAGTAGTCATCAATGTTCTCTGTGACCTGTCTCCGTGTCTTGCTCAGTAGTCCTCAATGTTCTCAATGACCTGTCTCCGTGACTTGCTCAGTAGTCCTCAATGTTCTCTGTGACCTGTCTCCGTGACTTGCTCAGTAGTCTTCAATGTTCTCTGTGACCTGTCTCCGTGACTTGCTCAGTAGTCTTCAATGTTCCCAGTGACCTGTCTCCGTGACTTGCTCAGTAGTCATCAATATTCCAAGTGACCTGTCTACGTGACTTGCTAAGTAGTCATCAATGTTCCCAGTGACCTGTCTCCGTGACTTGCTCAGTCGTCCTCAGCAGGGTGACGACATGGGACACCAACAGACTGTAGTGCAGAGCCCCTACCACATTAACGGCTTTGTTTTTTTTTTGCAGGCCCTAAAGCGTCTCCCTTAGCAGCTGTTGTATGCCCAACTGTGGACAGAGAAGGGCTCGACACACCAAATCTGGACAGAAAGGGCTCAATACATCAACTGTGGACAGACAAGGGCTCGATACACCAACTGTGGACAGACAAGGGCACGATACACCAACTGTGGACAGACAAGGGCTCGATACATAAACTGTGGACAGACAAGGGCTCGATACATAAACTGTGGACAGACAAGGGCACGATACACCAACTGTGGACAGACAAGGGCTCGATACACCAACTGTGGACAGACAAGGGCTCGATACACCAACTGTGAAAGTATTTGAATAGATACCTCAGGGACTTCTCCCCCTGGCAGTTGCTTGCTCCGAACCACTCAGCCTGGCACAATGCCATCACACCCTATAGCTCGTTATGCTGAGAATGGAATAATTACAAAAGCATAAAAGGCGAGCTCCATTAAAAGACAGAACATATGTTGACCTAATTCCTAACCCTGTCCACGTGTGTCCCACGTGCGGTACAGTTTCTCGCGCTCAGACCGGACTGTACAGTCACCAGCGGTCACATACACGTGTCTCATGATGTTGCCATCTTGGCTCTAGCTTCCCACCTTCCCTGTCTCCCGACACGCACCTTACGTCTCGTGCACACCGACGTAACCTCTCTCCTCCTACACTCCATCTAACCTCCCTCCAACGTCCCTACCTACCTCCGTTCATCTTTCGTACAAGGGGACGACGAGGGTTAGTGGTTAAGTGACACGGCTCACAATCCGAAGGTGCTGGGTTCGATCCCCATCACAGCACCGGCCGTTACCCCGGGGAAGCAAACCCTTAGAAAATGCACGAGGAAGCAGACCCTTACATAAAATACATGCTGAAGTCGGATGCACTGGGCCGACAGGCGCAAAATAAAAACCACACTGCAACGCACACCACCTCGGGGATTAGAGAAATAAGGCGAACGCAAACACACACAGAATCTCTGGTACACCATCTCACGTCTCACCTACTTCCCTCTTGATCTCCACGAACAGGTCTGGTCCCAGAACAACGACCTAACGTTTGATTGCCTCAGATACGACCGCTGCCACTCGGACGACAGCCTGAGCACCGAGGGGGCCGCCATGGAGGAGATCAACAGAAGGTACAACTGCAGCGGTAAGCACAACTACTCTCCATTCTATCACTACCACTTTATCTCCTCACTACCACTTTATCTTTTTAAATTCTTGTTATTTGACGTATTTGCTTGACTAGTTTCTACTGGCGAAGGTGCGCCACCCTAGACCGTAGTCAACTGTGCGATATGAAGACACATCAATAGTTGCCCATGAATTACTTCCCCTATCTAAATAGTCAATCCCAACAAATATTTATAAATGCAAAGACAAGGATTGAATTTTATTACATAGAAACTTGCGGTTGCAGACATACAATACTAGCCTATTATTATCAAATGCTGAACTACAAATTCAGTGGTTTCATTATATAGTAAGTGGTTTACTGAACACGATCACCAGGATCGTATCTCTTGGTCAATTCTAGATTCCATTTCCCTTAACTGAACACTTATTGAATTTATCTAATTAGTTCTGGATTTTTTGGTCTCTAAAAGCGTTTGTGAGTTATGTCTTTCTTCAAGTCTCGTCTTTCCCCGTTTAGATTTCACTGTGGATTAAAATGTTTTCTCGAATTCTCCTCGGGATCTATAGCGTTTCGCCGCAACGTTTCTCCCAAAGGACTCAAGGAAACAATCCCTCCTGTCTTACCAACACTTTCATGATCAGAGCCACCCTTGTGCTACGGCAGACCTCGAGACATTTGGACTGTCGAAAAGATACGAGCATCTCTTTGAATCAGGCGTTCAGTGTCAGCTGAAGCCACTCGGGCGCAGGCCTAGTTTCACGGATGGTCTCATCTCTTGAGATGTCATCTGCCAGACTTCACTCATAGAGTTAAAACGTTGAACTCCAGACCTAAATTTGGGTCTGTCTCTGCTGCGAATCAATCTTAAATGTCTTGATGTACCACTGTCCGTGTACATTTTAAGTTCCGCTACCCTATCTAGATACTGCAGAGAGCTGATCACGTGATCATACATTTTCCTACTGCATGGACTATTTCAGTGACCTGCTCCCCTCATACTCTAGTCCAGTCTGTCCACTCATACTATAGTCCAGTCTGTCCGCTGATACTCTAGTCCAGTCTGTCCACCCATACTCTAGACCAGTCTGTTCACCCATACTCTAGTCCAGTCTGTTCACCCATACTCTAGTCCAGTCTGTTCACCCATACTCTAGACCAGTCTGTTCACCCATACTCTAGTCCAGTATGTCCACCTATACTCTAGTACAGTCTGTTCACCCATACTCTAGTACAGTCTGTTCACCCATACTCTAGTCTAGTCTGTTCACCTATACTCAAGTCCAGTCTGTAGATTGAGCACTTTCTACACGACGACCACCCACTCCATATCCCCATTACACAACTGTTGGATTTGGAGCAGGCCCTAAGGTGGCATCCCATGATCACGTGTTATCCTTTAGTTTCAATTGGCTACAAAGTGTGGCAGTATAATTGCATCCTAAGTAGCTGGGCAGGGGATAGACGTGATCTCCGTAGTAGTGAGCGCAACGCAGATGAAGTCAAGCATATCACAACCGCTTGGGGGACCCCGGTCCACCTTCACCTGCACGCACGGAATGTGAGGACTGCTAGTACAAACCACCAGTTATCGCGCTCTCAGGGCTTACAGAAGAGTGATGATAGTGGACACTGACGGTCAACATCCACAATCTTGATAGATCCAATCTGATCTGATTTGGTAAATCTATCTCTCAATCTGTTCCTCGTAGCTGTTTACTGTGGCAACTCTGTGGACTGTAGCCCCGGCTACCTCACAACCATCGACGGGGTCTGCAAGTGTGTGTGTCCAGAAGGGCTCGACAGCGCCTCCAAGTGCAAGGACTTCATCAACAAAGGTCAGCCATTCGGTCATCCCTCGTCTGCATTACAGCTACTTTTATGTACACCACAACTACAACCATTTACAGCACAACTACAACAATTTACTGCACAACTGAAACCATTTACACTACAACTAACACCGTTTACAGCACAACTAACACCATTTTCACCACGACTAACACCATTTACACCACAACTAACACCATTTACACCACAACTAACACCATTTACACCACAACTGTATTCCCTTCCTCCATCCACTCACCTGGCCTCGCACCACCCACTCACCTTTCCTCCCACCACCCACACACCTTTCCTCGCACCACCCACTCACATTTCCTCCCACCACCAACTCACCTTTCCTCCCACCACCAACTCACCTTTCCTCCCACCAACCACACACCTTTCCTCACACCACCCACACCTTTCCTCCCACCACCCACACACCTTTTCTCCCACCACCCACACACCTTTCCTCCCACCACCAACTCACCTTTCCTCTTTTGATAAAGACCTATAGGTGGTAAGGTATGTTTTCTACAAGCTCTTGTTTTAGCACCCTACCTGAACCATATTGATACGAGTTTGTTGTACTCTCTATGTTAGCGAACAAGGATATACAATGGCCATCTCTTCTAACGCTGATTGCTGGAGGCGAGGACTACAAATGCCCTACAGGCTTCAACCCAACGGGATGGTTGTCCTTTACTGGAACTTATGCCAATGTACAAAGTGCTGCTCCCGTCGACATGCCACAGAAAGGCCTCAATATCTACATCCCATTCTGCGCCAGGACCAAGCCCACATCTAGTGTGGACTGGGACAGCTGGCCAATGGGTGGCGAGTACTGCGTCATCAAACCGGTGGGCGTCAACTGTGGGGGAGGTCAGTACTATCTATCTATCTATCTATCTATCTATCTATCTATCTATCTATCTATCTATCTATCTATCTATCTATCTATCTATCTATCTATCTATCTATCTATAAATCTATAAATCTATCTATCTATCTATCTATCTATCTATCTATCTATCTATCTATCTATCTATCTATCTATCTATCTATCTAGCTAGCTATCTAGCTATCTAGCTATCTAGCTATCTATCTATCTATCTATCTATCTATCTATCTATCTATCTATCTATCTATAACATGAACTCTACTCTATATTATTCCATGTTATCAATAATCAGCTGATCTCATGATGGTGATGTACTGATTCTCGCCGAGGTTATCAAACTATCATTAGTTGACATCGTGCCCGGTGAGCTATCCTTGATGACGAGCTGTTCGGGTAGTTTTCTTAGACACCACCATTGACTGTTCTCGTGTCAAACTATTGTGCTAGTGTGTCTTTCAACTATTATTCAGTTAGTATTCTGGTACGAACATCACCGTCTGAATCCTAGCGCCTCCCACCTGACATCACCGTCTGAACTCTAGTGCCTCTCACCTGACATGCATGACATCACCGTCTGAACTCTAGTGCCTCTCACCTGACATCACCGTCTGAACTCTAGTGCCTCTCACCTGACATTACCGTCTGAACGTCTCACCTGGCATGCATGACATCGCCGTCTGAACTCTAGTGCCTCTCACCTGACATTACCGTCTGAACCTCTCATCTGACATCACCGCTGTAGTAACGGCTGTTGGTTGTGTATAGTGGAAACTATTATATTATATTTTAAATAAATTACTTACCAACACAAGCAAATGAAGTGCGCACAACTTGTTCTGGCTGGTGACTGTGAAAGAAACACTTCCTTCTCACAAGATATCCCACAGGTATGGTAGTCCTTTGCTCTTTTGGATAATTACGTTTGATCTTGTTATGAAACACTGGCAGTGTTGAGTTTCCCGCCCAAACCCTCACGTGTTTGACCTGTTTCCTTCTTCAGTCTTCAACGAGTACGTCATCAAATGGGAGTCACGTGACACGGTAACTACCAATGGGAGTCTGGGAGACATCACTGTCAAGGGCAACGTCACGACCTTGAAAACCTGTTGCCGTAACATGGATAATCCAGCGCTACCCATCGACCTACCCAACGAGACACCTATGGTCCTGCTCAGTAGCGGCACCTGTCCCATTATTAGAGGTAGGACATTATCGTTTCTTTGTCGTCTAATGAGAAAAATAAGACATAGAAAAGGTAAATAGCGAACTTTTAAAAAAAGGAAGAGCAAGATGAATTAGAAGCAAAGAAGAACGAAAAGAAAACAGAAACATAATAGAGAAAAGACAAAGAAAATATTTAAAAAAATTAGGAATGAAGAAGAAGAGAAAGAAAACAAGAAGAAGAGAAAGAATAAAATAGTTTAAAAAAAGAAGAATGCTTGGCTAGGAGAATATTAACAACAACAACAACAACAACAACAACAACAACAACAACAACATGAACTAGAAGGAAACCAACAAGAAGGAAAAGGAGAAGAAAGATGATAAACGCAATGTATGATTTTAAGAAAACTTGTTCCAAATCTGTTCAGGCATGAGGTCCACAAAGTTCTCGCTGACCTTGTGGACTCCTACATCCAGTGGCTCCGGCGGTCCGGCAAAGGTCGAGATCTACCTCTATTCCTATGTCGCTGTGATGCATCTCTGCTACTACCAGCCCGCAGTGTACGGTCAGTCCAGCAAGTTGTGTCCTGTACTTAGTCAGTCCAGCGAGTGTTGTCCTGTACTTAGTCAGTCCAGCAAGTGTTGACCTGTACTTGGTCTGTCTAGTGAGTGTTGTCCTGTACTTGGTCTGTCTAGTTAGTGCTGTCCTGTACTTGGTCTGTCTAGTGAGTGCTGTCCTGTACTTGGTCTGTGTAGTGAGTGTTGTCCTGTACTTAGTCAGTCCAGCAAGTGTTGACCTGTACTTGGTCTGTCTAGTGAGTGCTGTCCTGTACTTGGTCTGTGTAGTGAGTGCTGTCCTGTACTTGGTCTGTCTAATGAGTGTTGTCCTGTACTTGATCTGTCCAGTGAGTGTTGTCCTGTACTTGGTCTGTCTAGTGAGTGCTGTCCTGTACTTGGTCTGTCTAATGAGTGTTGTCCTGTACTTGATCTGTCCAGTGCGTGTTGTCATGTACTTAGTCAGTACAGCATGTGATGGTTATACGATAGTACATACACAATGTGCATTGTTAAATAGATGAGTAGGTAGCTTAATTAATGCGAGGTAGGGTTGAATCGATGAGTGGATGGACGGATGGGTGAATAAATCGGTTTGTGAATATATGGATCGATGGATATATGCATTGTTCAATAGGTGGATGCAGGGGTAGGGGATGGAAACGGGATTCAACAGATGAATGGGTGGGTGGGTTTGTGGGCTGGAAAGATACATGAGTGTGATTGGATAGACGGATGAAGAGAGGGATGGGAGGGGGGGGGGATCACTGGTAGGGTTGGATGGCGTGTGAGCGAGCTGGTGGATAGTTAACAAGTGGATGGGAGGGGGTGGTGAGTGACCGGATGGATGGGTTGTCTGATGATAGGGGAGTTAGTGGGCGGATTGATGGTTGACATGTGCATTTGTAGGCGACAAATGGATTGATGGAATGGATGGTGGGTGACTGGATGGATTGGTGGATTGACTAGTTGGATGGATGGTGGGTGACTGGCTGGATTGGTGGATTGACTTGGTGGATGGATGGTGGGTGACTGGCTGGATTGGTGGATTGACTAGTTGGGTGGATGGTGGGTGACTGGCTGGATTGGTGGACTGACTAGGTGGATGGATGGTGGATGACTCGCTGGATTGGTGGATTGACTAGTTGGATGGATGGTGGGTGACTGGCTGGATTGGTGGACTGACTAGGTGGATGGATGGTGGATGACTGGCTGGATTGGTGGACTGACTAGGTGGATGGATGGTGGATGACTGGATGGATTGATGGACTGACTTGGTGGATGGATGGTGGGTGACTGGCTGGATTGGTGGATTGACTTGGTGGATGGATGGTGGGTGACTGGATGGATTGATGGACTGACAAGTTGGATGGATGGTGGGTGACTGGCTGGATTGATGGACTGACTTGGTGGATGGATGGTGGGTGACTGGCTGGATTGATGGACTGACTTGGTGGATGGATGGTGGGTGACTGGCTGGATTGGTGGATTGACTTGGTGGATGGATGGTGGGTGACTGGATGGATTGATGGACTGACAAGTTGGATGGATGGTGGGTGACTGGCTGGATTGATGGACTGACTTGGTTGATGGATGGTGGGTGACTGGCTGGATTGATGGACTGACTTGGTGGATGGATGGTGGGTGACTGGCTGGATTGATGGACTGACTTGGTGGATGGATGGTGGGTGACTGGCTGGATTGATGGACTGACTTGGTGGATGGATGGTGGGTGACTGGCTGGATTGGTGGACTGACTAGTTGGATGGATGGTGGGTGACTGGCTGGATTGGTGGATTGACTAGTTGGATGGATGGTGGGTGACTGGCTGGATTGATGGACTGACTTGGTGGATGGATGGTGGGTGACTGGATGGATTGGTGGATTGACTTGTTGGATGGATGGTGGATGACTGGCTGGATTGATGGATTGACTATTTGGATGGATGGTGGATGACTGGCTGGATTGGTGGATTGACTTGTTGGATGGATGGTGGATGACTGGCTGGATTGGGGGACTGACTAGGTGGATCGATGGATGCCTGAAATGGGGGACCGACTGACATATATATATATATATAAATAAATGTATTGTATAACGGACGGATGTACATCTGGTTTGCTAAAAGAATTGTCCTAAGTGAAATGTCCTAAGATAGATGTCCTTAGTGAAATGCCATAAGTGAAATATTCTAAGTGAAATGTCCTAAGTGAAATGTCCTAAGTGAAATGTCCTAAGTGAAATTTCCTAAATGAAATGTCCTAAGTGAAATGGCCTAAGTGAAATGTCCTAAACGAAATGTCCTAAGTGAAATGTTCTAAGTGAAATGTCCTACGTGAAATGTCCTAAGTGAAATGTTATAAGTGAAATGTCCTACATGAAATGTCCTAAGAGATGCCAAAAGTGGATTGTACTAGGTTGGATACCTTAGGTAGCAGATATAAGAGGCCGAACAAGAACTATGTTCCGAATGTGTATAATGAAAGAGCTATGTGGTACCAATTGGGGAGCAGATTAACCATGAGAAGACTTGATACAGGAAGAGTCAGACCAGTCCTGGAGTATTCCATCATGATTTGGGCCACAGCAAAGGGAACACACTTAAGTAAATCATTTGAGTTCAGGTCACACGCATCATCTCTGGGACCATGAAATATGCACCCATAGAGGCACATGACGCAATGATCGGGTTCCAGTTGACGGTTGATAGATAGAACATAAAAGAAATGGCAGAGATATATAAAAGACTCAGGAACTACCAATCGCACCACAAAATGAGCATTCAGGACTAGGGCAGACTTCAGAACATCCAGGGAGAGGGCAGACTTCAGAACTTCCAGGTAGAGGGCAGATTTCAGAACATCCAGGGAGAGGGCAGACTTCAGAACTTCCAGGTAGAGTGCAGACTTCAGAACTTCCAGGAAGAGGGCAGACTTCAGAACATCCAGAGTGGGCAGAAATAAGAACATACAGAGAGAGGGCAGACATCCAGAGAGAGGGCAGACTTCAGAATATCCAGGCAGAGGGTAAACTTAAGAACATCCAGAGACAGGGCAGACTTAAGAGAAGTAGCGTCACAACAAACTTGAAGGAACTGACACTCAAGGCCTAGTGGAGGTCTCAAATAAAACTAAAGCCCATTCAGGCAGTTAGCATTACGCCCTTTCCAGGAAATATTCCCACCCATAGCTGAAAGAATAAATAGAAAGTTTCAAAGACAGGCAGTGCAGACAGACCTAGCGAGAAGACGCATCACATAAGAGTACATAGACAAGAACACCTCAAACCTGCAAGGTCAAAGGCAGGAAGAACACCCAAAACCTCCAAGGTCAAGGGCAGGAAGAACACCCAAAACCTCCAAGGTCAAGGGCAGGAAGAACACCCAAAACCTCCAAGGTCAAGGGCAGGAAGAACACCCCAAACCTGCAAGGTCAAGGGCAGGAAGAACACCCCAAACCTGCAAGGTCAAGGGCAGGAAGAACACCCCGAACCTGCAAGGTCAAGGGCAGGAAGAACTCCTCAAACCTCTCGCAGATAGCCGATACTACTAGCTGCAGAAAAAAGACCAGGTTATCACATTAGGTCTCCGAGGTGACCACACTAGAAGGGCATTCCACCCGTACACATGTGCACAAGATGGGTACCACCAGCCCATAAGATGGGTACCACCAGCCCACAAGATGGGTACCACCAGTCCACAAGATGGGTACCACCAGCCCACAAGATCAATTCCGCCAGCCCACAAGATGGGTACCACCAGCCCACAAGATTAATTCCGATAGCCCATAAGATGGGTACCACCAGCCCACAAGATCAATTCCGCCAGTCCACAAGATGGGTACCACCAGCCCACAAGATGGGTACATCCAGATGGGTGATTCCTTCCAACTCCCACCCCCGCACAAACATCAGACGAGAAAGATGTGATCCCCTCCAATTTCCACCACCACAAAAACATCATACGAGAAAGATGTGATAACCTCCAACCCCCACCCCCACCCCAGTGATCGCAAAAGAAGGCGCAGAAGCCCTAAGTGATATGCACTAAGTTGGATGTCCTAGGTAAAATGTGGGATGTCCTAGGTGAAATGCAATGTGGGATGTCCTAGGTAAAATGTGGGATGTCCTAGGTGAAATGTAATGTGGGATGTCCTAGGTGAAATGTAATGTGGGATGTCCTAGGTAAAATGTAATGTGGGATGTCCTAGGTAAAATTTAATGGGGGATGTCCTAGGTAAAATGTTATGTGGGATGTCCTAGGTGAAATGTAATGTGGGATGTCCTAGGTAAAATGTAATGTGGGATGTCCTAGGTAAAATGTAATGTGGGATGTCCTAGGTGAAATGTAATGTGGGATGTCCTAGGTAAAATGTGGGATGTCCTAGGTGAAATGTAATGTGGGATCTCCTAAGTGAAATGTAATGTGGGATGTCCTAGGTAAAATATAATGTGGGATGTCCTAGGTGAAATGTAATGTGGGATGTCCTAGGTAAAATGTGGGATGTCCTAGGTGAAATGTAATGTGGGATGTCCTAGGTGAAATGTAATGTGGTATGTCCTAGGTGAAATGTAATGTGGGATGTCCTAGGTGAAATGCAATGTGGGATGTCCTAGGTGAAATGTAATGGGGGATGTCCTAGGTAAAATGTAATGTGGGATGTCCTAGGTGAAATGTGGGATGTCCTAGGTAAAATGTGGGATGTCCTAGGTAAAATGTGGGATGTCCTAGGTAAAATTCCCTAAGTTGAATGTCCATAAATGACGTCATGTCCTCTTCTCCAGGATGTAACAAGAACGTCACTCTCAACTCTGCCACCAGAAGTGTCACCATCACCACGCCTGGCTATCCCCAGGCCAGACCACCCAACAAGCGATGCATCTACAGTTTCAACGTAAGATAAAGACAGACAAACAGAGAAACAAGAAGACAGACTGAGAGAGACAGACAGACAAACAGAGAGACAAGAGGACAGACTGAAAGAGAGAGAGAAAGATAGACAAACAGAGATACAAGAAGACAGAATGAGAAAGAAAGGGAGAGAGGAGGAGACGAAGACAGTGACAGAAAAATAGAGAAAGAGAGAGTAAGAGAGAGAGAGAGAGAGAGAGAGAGAGAGAGAGAAGCACTCAAGACAAGAGACAGTCAAATAGAAATACAGTCAGACAAAGACACAGAAAGACAAAGCAACAGGTAAGCAAAGAGACAGGTAGGCGTAGAGACAGGTAGGCGTAGAGACAGGTAGGCAGAGAGACATTTAGGCATAAAGACAGGTGGGCATAGAGACAGGTGGGCATATAGACAGGTTGGCATAGAGACAGGTAGGCATAGAGATAGATAGGCACAGAGACAGGTAGGCATAGAGACAGGTGGAGAAAGGCAGACAGAGATATAGAGGGAGGGAGAGAGAGAGATAGACAGACAGGCAGACAGACACATAAGCAGTGACACATAAATAGACAGATAGATTTAGTCAGACTATATGCAGTTAGATATATGGAAATAGACAGAGATGCATCCACTGAGAGACAAAGTGACAAAGAAATATGTGGCTACAAAAAACAGGTTTCAAATTGTTGGACCGTCTAGTTCATGCAGACAAATAGTCAGCCAGCAAGGCAAATACGCAATATAGTATACAGTCGGCCATATGGACTCAGACAGACACTCAATCATAAATATTGATTTGGATATACATATATATTGACAGAACAACAGAACAGTAGTCTGACAGATTCATAAACGGACTGATAGACAGACATATAGTGTGGTATACAGTTTGTCAGATAGACAGTTAAAGAGATAGAGACACACACAGACTTTCATCGACACTCAGACCTGCATCGACACACAGACATGCATCGACACACATATCCTGCACCGACACACAGACCTGCATCGACACACATAACCTGCATCGACACGCATACCTGCATCGACACACATAACCTGATTCGACACACGGACCTGCATTGACACACAGACAGACATTGACAAACAGACAAAGAGGCATAGATGCCAGAGTGGCGAACTGCCAGATTAAATAATAGACAGACAGAAACAAGTACAGAAATCCATGTGAACGGTGTGACTGATGGAAGCTCTTCCTGTTTAGTTTACTCATGTCTGACACTGATAACAGAGAGTTGGCCAGGGTCCATGTCTGACACTGATAACAGAGAGTTGGCTAGGGTCCATGTCTGACACTGATAACAGATAGTTGGCCAGGGTCCATGTCTGACACTGATAACAGAGATATTCGGCATGAATAAACTGTTGGTTAATTGTGTTGTTTCCCTTGATATGTTGTGATATCTCAGTAATGGTGATATCTCAGTAATGGTGATATCTCAGTATTGGTGATATCTAGTATGCCCCACGAATTTACACAGAGTTCTTGCATCTAACTCGCTTCTTGTTCTGTGGTGAACTGTGAATATGTTTCTGACGTTTCTAACTTAATGAAGTCATTTGTTTCTGACGCAGATGTCGGCTAGATATTTGTCTCCTGTCTTTTATTATTTTGATAAGTTTAATTTGAATATGATTCTGTCCAGGTACATGAAAATGTTCCTTGATCTCTCATGACCAGGTTCCAGATGGAGCACAGGTGAGAATAACATTCAACGACTTCAACATGTCCACAGATGACAAGTTCCTGATACGGAGATTCGACATGTGGCAGGAGGCGTCCAGGTGCCTATCCTCATCTCCTCTTCCTTTTCGTCATCTTCTCTAGTATCCTATTTGCTATTTATTTCTCTACTTTATCATTATTTTACTTCTTGACATGCTCTTTATTCATCTTCATATGTGACTCATCATCGCCTTTCTTATCGCATTTCCTCATCACCTCTCCTTATCGCGTCTCCTCATCGCCTCTCCTAAATTTATTCGAAATCATTTTCTTACATCTTTTTCCCTCCTCATCTTCCTCATCATTATCTAAATACTCCCTTCTTGAATATGTCATCCATCAATTTATTCATTCTCTTAATCTTCTTCTTTATTCTCTAACTTCTGCCTCGTTCTCATTTTCAACAGTAAATCCTTACTTCTCTTTCTCGTTATCCTATTCCTCATCCATACCAGCCTACTTCTACCTCTTTAAAACCTCTCTAGCTATCTTCTTATTCCTCTCACTTCCCCAGTCTCTAATTCGTAATCAACTTGATATTACTCCCCCCCCCCTCACCCCCCCCCCCCCCCAGACAGGACCCACTCTAGTGAGACCAGACACGACCCACTCTAGTGAGACCAGACACGACCCACTCTAGTGAGACCAGACACGAGCCACTCTAGTGAGACCAGACACGAGCCACTCTAGTGAGACCAGACACGAGCCACTCTAGTGAGACCAGACACGAGCCACTCTAGTGAGACCAGACACGAGCCACTCTAGTGAGACCAGACACGACCCACTCTAGTGAGACCAGACACGAGCCACTCTAGTGAGACCAGACACGACCCACTCTAGTGAGACCAGACACGAGCCACTCTAGTGAGACCAGACACGACCCACTCTAGTGAGACCAGACACGAGCCACTCTAGTGAGACCAGACACGACCCACTCTAGTGAGACCAGACACGAGCCACTCTAGTGAGACCAGACACGACCCACTCTAGTGAGACCAGACACGAGCCACTCTAGTGAGACCAGACACGACCCACTCTAGTGAGACCAGACACGAGCCACTCTAGTGAGACCAGACACGACCCACTCTAGTGAGACCAGACACGAGCCACTCTAGTGAGACCAGACACGACCCACTCTAGTGAGACCAGACACGAGCCACTCTAGTGAGACCAGACACGACCCACTCTAGTGAGACCAGACACGAGCCACTCTAGTGAGACCAGACACGACCCACTCTAGTGAGACCAGACACGAGCCACTCTAGTGAGACCAGACACGACCCACTCTAGTGAGACCAGACACGAGCCACTCTAGTGAGACCAGACACGACCCACTCTAGTGAGACCAGACACGACGCACTCTAGTGAGATCAGACACGACCCACTCTAGTGAGACCAGACACGACCCACTCTAGTGAGACCAGACACGAGCCACTCTAGTGAGACCAGACACGACCCACTCTAGTGAGACCAGACACGACGCACTCTAGTGAGACCAGACACGAGCCACTCTAGTGAGACCAGACACGACCCACTCTAGTGAGACCAGACACGAGCCACTCTAGTGAGACCAGACACGACCCACTCTAGTGAGACCAGACACGGCGCACTCTAGTGAGACCAGACACGAGCCACTCTAGTGAGACCAGACACGACCCACTCTAGTGAGACCAGACACGAGCAACTCTAGTGAGACCAGACACGACGCACTCTAGTGAGACCAGACACGAGCCACTCTAGTGAGACCAGACACGAGCCACTCTAGTGAGACCAGACACGAGCCACTCTAGTGAGACCAGATACGACCCACTCTAGTGAGACCAGACACGAGCCACTCTAGTGAGACCAGACACGACCCACTCTAGTGAGACCAGACACGACCCACTCTAGTGAGACCAGACACGACGAACTCTAGTGAGACCAGACACGACCCACTCTAGTGAGACCAGACACGAGCCACTCTAGTGAGACCAGACACGACCCACTCTAGTGAGACCAGACACGACGCACTCTAGTGAGACCAGACACGACCCACTCTAGTGAGACCAGACACGACCCACTCTAGTGAGACCAGACACGAGCCACTCTAGTGAGACCAGACACGAGCCACTCTAGTGAGACCAGACACGACGCACTCTAGTGAGACCAGACACGAGCCACTCTAGTGAGACCAGACACGACCCACTCTAGTGAGACCAGACACGAGCCACTCTAGTGAGACCAGACACGACCCACTCTAGTGAGACCAGACACGGCGCACTCTAGTGAGACCAGACACGAGCCACTCTAGTGAGACCAGACACGACCCACTCTAGTGAGACCAGACACGAGCAACTCTAGTGAGACCAGACACGACGCACTCTAGTGAGACCAGACACGAGCCACTCTAGTGAGACCAGACACTAGCCACTCTATTGAGACCAGACACGAGTCACTCTAGTGAGACCAGACACGACCCCCTCTAGTGAGACCAGACACGACACACTCTAGTGAGACCAGAGCAGAATTGCCAGGCCTGTCAAATCCAGGAGACGAAGCACAGTTCACCCCAACCAAGCTGAATGCTAAATTTTTGACGAGAGGACCCTGAGGTAGTCCTCAACGTTTCTAGGAATAAGCTGTCGTTATTTGAGAGAGAACGACGAACAATACGACTTCCGGATAATTTTGACAATGAAAAATATGTTGTTATCGTTTCAGAGTGCCTAACATCAACACTCCATATCAGATTGTCAGTGAAGGCAGCTTTATGTGGGCCGAGTTTTGGTCGAGTTACCAGACCCTGTCAAACAGAGGTGTCAAATTCACCGCGGACGTTCTTCTGCGTAAGTCATCAGTCGATCCGTCCACAATCTGCCTCATTAATAACAGTTATCTTTGAATAACACCAAGTATAAAGGGGGGTTAGACAGAGTTGGGAGCTCCCCCTTGCATGTTTATGCACAGAATACATTTCAAAGGCATGGAGGGCATGCCTGCATTGAATATAGGACGACGCAGTATCAACAATACCAGATATTCTGATGATCCAATGACAGAGGATCTAGTACATCTACAGAACTTCATGGATAAGATAATCAGCAAATGTAAATCAACATCAAAAAGACTAAAGTTATAGTGTTCACCAAAAAGACAGAAAGTCCAAAAGCTTTCAGCCACGTAAATGGTGAAAATCTGGAACAACTTGGACAATTCGTTTCAGCTGATGGCAAATGTGAAAGGGAGATCATTCAAAGAATTGAAATGACCACAAATACATTTAACAGCATGGAAGATACACTTCTGGCCTAGGAGATATCTCAGACCTTAGAGAGACACACTTCTGGCCTGGGAGATATCTCAGACCTTAGAGAGATACACTTCTGTCAAGGGAGATATCTCAGACCTTAGAGAGATACACTTCTGGCAAGGGAGATATATCAGACCTTAGAGAGATACACTTCTGTCAAAGGAGATATCTCAGACCTTAGAGTGATACACTTCTATCAACGCGGATATCTCAGACCTTAGAGAGATACACTTCTGTCAAGGCGGATATCTCAGACCTTAGAGAGATACATCTCTGTCAAGGCAGATATTTCAGACCTTAGGAAGATACACTTCTGTCAAGGCGGATATCTCAGACCTTAGAGAGATACACTTCTGTCAAGGGAGATATCTCAGACCTTAGGGACATACACTTCTGTCAAGGCAGATATCTCAGACCTTAGGGAGATACACTTCTGGCAAGGCGGATATCTCAGACCTTTGAGAGATATACTTCTGTCAAGGGAGATATCTCAGACCTTAGGCAGATACACTTCTGGCAAGGGAGATATCTCAGACCTTAGAGAGATACACTTCTGTCAAGGGAGATATCTCAGACCTTAGAGAGATACACTTCTGGCAAGGGAGATATCTCAGACCTTAGAGAGATACACTTCTGTAAAGGAAGATATCTCAGACCTTAGGGAGATACACTTCTGGCAAGGGAGATATCTCAGACCTTAGAGAGATACACTTCTGTCAATGGAGATATCTCAGACCTTAGAGAGATACACTTCAGTCAAGGCAGATATATCAGACCTTAGAGAGATACACTTCTGTCAAGGGAGATATCTCCGACCTTAGAGAGATACACTTCTGTCAAGGGAGATATCTCAGACCTTAGAGAGATACACTTCTGTCAAGGCAGATATCTCAGACCTTAGAGAGATACACTTCTGTCAAGGGAGATATCTCAGACCTTAGAGAGATACACTTCTGTCAAGGGAGATATCTCAGACCTTAGGGAGATACACTTCTGGCAAGGCAGATATCTCAGGCCTTAGAGAGATACACTTCTGGCAAGGGAGATATCTCAGACCTTAGAGAGATACACTTCTGACAAGGGAGATATCTCAGACCTTAGAGAGAGACACTTCTGTCAAAAGAGATATCTCAGACCTTAGAGAGATACACTTCTGTCAAGGGAGATATCTCAGACCTTAGAGAGATACACTTCTGGTAAGGCGGATATCTCAGACTTTAGAGAGATACACTTCTATCAATGTAGATATCTCAGACCTTAGAGAGATACACTTCTGTCAAGGCGGATATCTCAGACCTTAGAGAGATACACTTCTGTCAAGGCAGATATCTCAGACCTTAGAGAGATACACTTCTGTCAAGGCGTATATCTCAGACCTTAGAGAGATACACTTTTGTCCAAGCAGATATCTCAGACCTTATAGAGATACACTTCTGTTCAAGCAGATATCTCAGACCTTAGAGAGATACACTTCTGTCAAGGCAGATATCTCAGACCTTAGAGAGATACACTTCTGTCAAGGGAGATATCTCAGGCCTTAGAGAGATACACTTCTGGCAAGGGAGATATCTCAGACCTTAGAGAGATACACTTCTGACAAGGGAGATATCTCAGACCTTAGAGAGAGACACTTCTGTCAAGGGAGATATCTCAGACCTTAGAGAGATACACTTCTGTCAAGGGAGATATCTCAGACCTTAGAGATATACACTTCTGGTAAGGCGGATATCTCAGACTTTAGAGAGATACACTTCTATCAATGTAGATATCTCAGACCTTAGAGAGATACACTTCTGTCAAGGCGGATATCTCAGACCTTAGAGAGATACACATCTGTCAAGGCAGATATCTCAGACCTTAGAGAGATACACTTCTGTCAAGGCGTATATCTAAGACCTTAGAGAGATACAATTTTGTCCAAGCAGATATCTCAGACCTTATAGAGATACACTTCTGTTCAAGCAGATATCTCAGACCTTAGAGAGATACACTTCTGGCAAGGCGGATATCTCAGACTTTAGAGAGATACACTTCTATCAAGGTAGATATCTCAGACCTTAGAAATGAGAATCATAAAATGATATGTGCATGCAGTTCTTTTCAATGGAACAGAAACCTGTAAACTGACCGCGCTGGACCCCAGCATGACCAGTAGACCCACCCACACCTCTCCTGCCTGGACCCCAGCATGACCAGGACAGTAGACCACCCACACCTGTCCTGCCTGGACCCCAGCATGACCAGTAGACCCACCCACACCTCTCCTGCCTGGACCCCAGCATGACCAGGACAGTAGACCCACCCGTCATTCTGGTCCGAAAACTTCGTCCCTCGCTTCTCTGATCCCACTTTCGTCCCTCGCTTCTCTGATCCCACTTTCGTCCCTCGCTTCTCTGATCCCACTTTCGTCCCTCGCTTCTCTGATCCCACTTTCGTCCCTCGCTTCTCTGATCCCACTTTCGTCCCTCGCTTCTCTGGTCCCACTTTCGTCCTCGCTTCTCTGATCCCACTTTCGTCCCTCGCTTCTCTGGTCCCACTTTCGTCCCTCGCTTCTCTGATCCAACTTTCGTCTTTCGCTTCTCTGATCCCACTTTCGTCCCTCGCTTCTCTGGTCCCACTTTCGTCCCTCGCTTCTCTGATCCAACTTTCGTCTCTCGCTTCTCTGATCCAACTTTCGTCTCTCGCTTCTCTGATCCCACTTTCGTCCCTCACTTCTCTGGTCCCACTTTCGTCCCTCGCTTCTCTGATCTCATTTTCGTCCCTCGCTTCTCTGATCCCATTTTCGTCCCTTGCTTATCTGGTCCCACTTTTGTCTCTCGCTTGTCTGGTCCGCTTGTAGCTAGAACTGACCAGTTTCCTCGCGTTTCTACCTTTGACAAATTTTCAGGTGGCTTCCAGCTAAGAACGTGTTTCACACCCGTTTACGTGTTCAGGTTGTTGCTATCTATTCATCTCTTCCTCTATTATCTATTAGCTCATTTTGCTGTAGTTTGTTGTTTCTGATGAAGGCCCTTTGGTCGTTACGTAGATTTTGTTTTGTGTTTGTCATAGGTCGATATCTGAGCATAACTATAAATGTTTTGCTTACATATGTTGTGAGATGCAACTTTGACAAAATACAACTGCTGCCTTGCAGGTAGCCCCAAAACTGTCAATAGCCAAGGTAGCAGCTTCAAGAACTTCGTTCTGCAGGCGCATGTAGTGGGTCCCCTGGAGCACAGCACATGCCCCTCAAACTGCCTCAACCTGTAGCAAATAATGTGGATATCTGATCAGCTTCTTCCCTCGTATCCCATTGGTGGACTCTCGCCATCAGCCGATCTTGTTCCAACAGGCACATCTTGTTGTATTTCCAACCTCTCTTCCTTTTTCCTGTATTGATCAATAGATATCTTCTCTATATGTCCTTTAGTCCTCTCTTTGCTCTTTTTCCCTGTGTGTTCTACGACAGCGATTGCCTGGTTATACTAGCGTATGATACAGTAGATAAATGCTGGATAAGTCAGGCTATTACCTATACATATGTTTCATTATCCATATTAACACCTGTTTGTCTGCGTCACAGCCGAGGAGTCATGCTACGATATGAAGTTAAACGGGATGGATTACATAGGAGACACGAGTGTTACTGAGACGTGGGAGACTTGCTTAGACTGGAAGGACACTCGGGACTGTCACGACTCGCCGTACAATGCGTGAGTATCTGTGGTTTGTCTTGTGAGCCTAGTTGTGTCGGTAAGCGTCCTTGAAAGGGGAAGTCTAATGTCTTGCGCGAAGCGTGCTACGGTGGTTGTTGTAGGCCTGTGTTGTTGCAGGACGTATTTTATGTTTTCTGTCCAAATAGCAGCGTACTACAGGTACTGGGTTCTATTCAAGTTGGTGGCCAACCTAGTTGACTCGGCTGCAAACTGTTAGCGAATAACAAGAAGTGATAAAAGCTTCTCACTCCCCCCCCCCTTTCCCTTATAACATACTGATGCCTAGTCCAAGGCAATCTTTACACGTTATCCCTGACGGCAGTGGGTATTATTGGGCTACCTTTTATCAATCTGTCACGTGGTCTCCCTCGTGCCATGTGGCCAAATCTTCTTGCAGTATAAACGCGCAGGTCATCAAGCCTCATTCTTTCATCCTATGATGTGTAATAGTTTAATGTGGGAGGGGCACTGTATGTGAAATGACATATATGGGGCCAATGAGTCTGCAGCCTGGACAAGAAGAGTGTAAAGCTAGTAGGGGTAGCGGTATAATATTTCAGCCTCTCAGAACCTAAGAACTTCCGTCAGGTTTCACTGCTGTGCCATCTGTATAAAGTTTTTGAAAGAATGATCCTGAACCATATCGCCCTCCTCAACGACAAGAAACTCATCAAGGAGCAAGCAGGCTCCAGGCCTGGGAGATCATGTTGCGGTCAGATCCTTAACCTGGTCCAACTGATCGAGGACGGGTACGAACGTAAACAGATCACAGGAGTAACTTTGATTGATTTAAGCACAGCATGTGACACCATAAACCACCAGAAGTTATTTGCTAAGTTATACTCCATGACAAACGACTCACATCTCACAAACCCCATTAAATGTCTCCTGTAGAATAAGCGATCTATGTCAATTTGGGGAGTACACAATTTGATGGCGAAACCCACAAGATGGACTGGCACAAAGAAGTGTCCTGGCACCTATGCTGTATAATATATCCACCAACGATCAACCTATATATACAGAGGTGACACAATTCATATTTGCCGATGATACAGGAGAAGTTGCCCAGGGAACGGCTCGAACAGAAACTGACAAACGTCCTTGATGCCCTTGCTCTATATTACCAAAACAAATCACCTCAAACCAAACCCCAACAAAACTCAAGTATAGTCTACCATCTCAGAAATAGAGAGGCCAACAGAAACTTGGCGAGGACAGGATCTAGAACACAGCACGGCCCCCAAATACTTGGGAGGAAAGTTGGACCGCACACTGTCCCACACTGTCCTATGCCGCACATTGCCAGGAGACGAAACAGAAAATACATGCCAGAAATAGTATCATACGAGAACTGACAGGCACAACATGGGGGGAGGGGGGGGGGCAAAGCCAGATGTCCTCAGAACTCAGCACTCGCTCTGTATTTCTCTGTAGCTGGGAACGCCGCACCAGACTGGAAGAACTCTGCGCGTGTTAAACATATAGATACAGCAATAAATGAGACAGTCCGTAAAGTTGCTAGATTCCTAAAACTACACCAACTGAAAAAATGCACCAGAGATACGAAGAACTGTCTCGTCAGAGATAGAAAGAGAAAAACAGGTATTTGATACAAGACACTCTATGTTCGGATATCAGCTGCAGCGCCCAAGACTAAAGTCAAGACGAAGTTTCTTACAGTCAACCCAGCCTCTACAAACTATTCCAGGAAATCGACGCATCGAAAGTTGGAAACAGCTGACACAGGTCCCCTTGATCGAGTTACGGGAGGAACCTGCGCCTGTACATCTCCTGCCCTACTCAACATGGACGTCACTGAATAGACTTCGAACTGGTGTATCACGATACAGGAAAAACCTGAAAAGATGGAGATACAGGAGTGATGAAACATGCGAATTCAGAGTAACACAAGACCAGGATCATCTGATGATCTCCCCAAACCTCCCGGAGACTTGTAGCATGGATGATCTGCCCAAACCTCCCGGAGACTTGTAACATGGATGACCTCCCCAAACGTCCCGGAGACTTGTAGCATGGATGATCTCCCCAAACCTCCCGGAGACTTGTAGCATGGATGATCTGCCCAAACCTCCCGGAGACTTGTAACATGGATGACCTGCCCAAACGTCCCGGAGACTTGTAGCATGGATGATCTGCCCAAACCTCCCGGAGACTTGTAACATGGATGATCTGCCCAAACCTCCCGGAGACTTGTAGCATGGATGATCTGCCCAAACCTCCCGGAGACTTGTAGCATGGATGATCTGCCCAAACCTCCCGGAGACTTGTAACATGGATGATCTGCCCAAACCTCCCGGAGACTTGTAGCATGGATGATCTGCCCAAACCTCCCGGAGACTTGTAGCATGGATGATCTGCCCAAACCTCCCGGAGACTTGTAGCATGGATGACCTGCTGAGTGCCAGTGACAGGGTAAGTCACATGGCTGGATACTGGAAGAAGAATGTATGACGTAGTGACTAGAACAGGGGAAGTAAGTAAGATGGGAGACTGTACGTCACAGACAAAGTGTGCATTCACTCCATCGAGCCGATACATCGGCTTCCGGATTTTTCCAGAAAACTCAGCAGCAGATATATCAGCTTTTGCGACTGTGTTCACAAAGTGTTCACAAAATCACTTATTTTCCCATTCCTAGTTCTCCTAAATGTTTTATTTTAGTTATTGGCGGAAGTCCACATTTTGTACTTTTCATTTCCCGGAAGAGTTGCCGTGTTTCCTTAAAAAACATCTTTATGTTCGAACATGGAAACCAATTTTTTTTCTTTTCGGAAGGCAGCCTTGAAGCTAGCCCATGCCCTTTCCGTCAGACCAAATAGAGTTTTGACAGTACAAGCTGGGTCATGGTTAGATTATTGCTAACAGTAGAAATGATGAAGGTATTGATCGTTCGGACAGCGATGTTTTAATTTCTTGATCTAGTCTTAGTTCTAAGTCCAGCGATGAATGTGAAACTAAATCCACTGATAAGGGGTCAGTGCCCTCTTTTGTTTCAGGCAATGGGAGTAATAATTCACAAGTTCAGGAAAGGTTCAAGATCCTCCACAACCATACTAGTGTTTATAATATAAATGTATATACATGCAGGTTGAATACAGCAGGAACATCCTTTCTGGGTGTCCGTCCATTGTAAACACTCGCTGATGTTGATTGATGTGTTTGGGATCAAGATGCTGAGCAGCGCATGAGCCGCAGTGGTCAGCGACTCATAGCTGACTGCTAGCGTCAGAGCCAGCGAACCATAGCTGCCAAGACCCTTCTACACCTCCACGCGGTGATCCTGGATAACAGGCTGCAGCAGGGCAGACTGGCTAAGGAGAAGGGATCGAAGAGTAAATGCTAACCCGGTACTCAAAACATGTTTGCTGAAGTCGGATGTGTTGGACCGAAAGGTGCAAATATCGCAGTCAAGCTGTAAACTACGACACAACGCATTCCGTTCTCTGGACTACATTCTGCTACTTAAGCCCTTTCAGGGTTTGGTAGTGGGAGATTGAGAACGAACGAAGAAGAAGAAGAAGAAGAAGAAGAAGAGGATTTATGCGTTCATGTTTCAGCACAATTTCAACCATCGGCCTTCAGTAAAATGTCAACACCAAATTAGATGTAACGTCCAGATGATCGGCCCTTGTGGATTACCATCAATAGAAAGTCATGACGTTATTCATGTATTGGTTTAGAACTGAACAATGTGTTGATGACGGAAACATTTTGTTTTCACATTACAGAAAAATATAAACGATTATGCAACTATAATCCGTTGAATTCTGGCTGTTATTGTGAACAGTTTGGTATATGATTTGTGTTATTCAGGGAATTTTTATTGAAGAAAACTGATAACAATTGTGTTTCAGTTTTATTAAAGAAAAAAATTTAGCCCAGAGGTCCAAAATATTTGGGAGTAAATGAGTTCTAAGAGTAGAAATAGATGGGAGACTGTTTCAATATTTATGTCATTTGTATATTGATTGTCCGCACGTCTGCTTTGGTCTTCACTTCCTTTCGGACGAGCTTCGTACGATTTTTTACTTTCTGAATTGTCTTTATATTTTATAATATTCATTATGTTCTGTTCATTGTTTTATGTTGTTTGTTTTAGTTCGTACAGTCCCTGATAAAGACATGTGTATGCCGAAACACGAGATAAAGTCTGTTACTGTCATCGTGTAAAGCTGATCTTCAATCGTGTCAGTACATCTGTCACTATGGGCATGAAGTGTTTCTGTGGTCACTCGTATATATTCTGTTAAATGTATCAATTATGCAATGATATGATTACCCTTCCAGATGGGATGCCCTGATAGAGTACTTTGAAGACAACAAATGCAGAAACGCAGGAGGCGATCTGATCCAACCATGGTGTTATACTCACAAGAACGGCTCCAACTGTTTCAAGCGATACTGCGATGTTTGTAACACAAGTACGTCACAATCTCACGCCCCTCTGTCTTCTTTACATATTATATTTTTTTTTTACATCTTATTAATATATTAAATTTAATTAATTAATTCATCATTTTAAATTTGTTTCTATTTTTCGGATTGAGGGAGGGGCATGAGATGGAGAGGGGGGGGGGGGGCAATAACAGACACTGCCGTCAGTGATTAAATGTTAGACGTATTTTCACTTTTGAGATGTGCTGACAATTTCCCTCCCTCGCCGCCTGGGATAGGTCTGACTAAATCTGAGTCCACTGTTGTCGTTATTTGGGTTGATGATGTTGTTGTTGCTGGGCTGCTGTTGTCGCTGCTGATGTTGCTGGATTAGAACCACCGAGCCATACACTTTTTTGCAGTTGAATCTATGTATTTTGTGGTTGATGTTTGAATCTGTGTCACGTGTTTGAATATGTGTTACATGTTTGAATCTGCGTCACGTGTTTGGATACGTCAGGTATTTGGATCTGTCTGAGATGGTAATGACTTTTGAGTAGTTCTAGTTAAAGATTCTCTTTCTGTGACGATTCCTGGTACTAGCGAGCTGTTAGTGTTGTCCTGTTTTTGTGACGAGTCCTAGAACTAGCGAGCTGTTAGTGTTGTCCTGTTTCTGTGACGAGTCCTAGAACTAGCGAGCCATGAGTGTTGTCCTGTTTTTGTGACGAGTCCTAGAACTAGCGAGCCATGAGTGTTGTCCTGTTTTTGTGACGAGTCCTAGAACTAGCGAGCCATAAGTGTTGTCCTGTTTTTTGTTAGAAGGGATGTTCTTGATTAGTGAACATCAGCTATGCTTTACAAAATATGTAAGTGTAATCTTTCGTGTCTCTTACAACAGAGGAACCAATTGACAGTGTAGGTCAAGATGTGTGTGCTGAGGCTATCAAGGCCGATTCGAGTTTCTGTACGTTGTCTGTCCAGAGAAACACGTGCTTCAAGTCCTGCAACTTGGCTCGTCCAACTTCTGTCAGAACAGGTAGACACTTGGCAGGGATTTAATCTCTTCATTGGAAATTTAGGAATGATGTCACGTTAAATTAGATTTAGAAATGGTATCTCTTGAATGGAGAATTAGAAATAGTATTTGTTGAATCGAGATTGAAAAATGGTATCTGTTGAATTGAGATTTAGAAATAGTATCTGTTGAATAGAGATTTAGAAATGGTATCATATATCAACTGATATATATATATATATATATATATTTATATCCTTATGTAAGCGATCATATATTTCTCTGTATAGACAGAGTTGTATACAACTATGTTCGATTTATTCTCTCGTTCACAGTACTCTATAGAATTGAGCATTGCTCATTTTAGTACGGAGATAGTTAGAACGTGCCGTATATTCCTGCATGTCTGAAGATTGCTGGAAATGACCATTTACTGTCCGATATGTGTATGGTATATGTGGTCAAGTGCCCTGTCTTGAATCAACATGTATAAATGTTATCATACGTAGCCTTTTGTAAGGATATTTATATATGCTACCATACACGCTCTCTCTAATCTAGAGTAGAGCCAAAGTTGCTAATCTAGAGTAGAGCCAAAGTTGCTAATCTAGAGTGGAACCAAAGTTGCTAATCTAGAGTAGAGCCAAAGTTGCTAATCTAGAGTAGAACCAAAGTTGCTGATCTAGAGTGGAACCAAAGTTGCTGATCTAAAGTGGAACCAAAGTTGCTGATCTAGAGTGGAACTAAGCTTCTTATCTTTGAACACCAACAAAACACGACGACTTACAACGATAGTACACCGAACAGCACAACACTAGCTTGGTACACCTTGCTCAGGTACTCGGAACCCCCCCCCCCCCCCCCCCCAGCTCCGGTGCTCGGACCTCCCCTTGCTCAGGTGCTCGGACCCTCCCTTGCTCAGGTACTCGGAACCCCCCCCCCCCAATCTCAGGTGCTCGGAACCCCCCCCCCCCCCCCAGCTCAGGTACGCGGACCCACCTTCTCTCTCAAGACAAAGGATAGTATTTGCTACAGTCACGCTTTCACAAAATGATGGTCAAATTTACACATCAATGGCCAAGTTGTCACAATTATAGTCACCTTTACAAGATTATGACGACGTTTACAAAGATATAGTCAAGTTTACACAATGGCCGTGTCCACTTTACGCACGTATAATAAAGTGTTCAAATGATAACCATGTTTACATACTCTGGTCAAGTTTGCACAACGATACAAACGTTTACACAGTGTTAGTCAAGTTTACACAAATATAATCTTTACACTGAAAGGCATGATAACATAGCTGTCGTCCAGTTTACACAATGATAGTCTACATAAGTATAGTCAAGTTTGTACAATGGTGACTACCGTTGCGCAATAATGGCAAGTTTATGCAATGGTTACCAATATTACACAACGTTGACTGAGTTTACACAGTGATGGCAACATTTACGAAGTGATGGTTAAGTTCATACAATGAGAGTCAAGTTTACACTACTATAGTCAGGTTTACATACGATGACCAAGTTTACTCAAGCCATAGTTACGTTTATTCAATGTTGGACACATTTTCTCAATAATGGACAAGTTTACACAATGATAGTCAAGTTTATACAAATATAGCCAAGTGTATACAATGATAGATAGATGTACACAAGGAATAATCGTTTTTCTCCAAATGGAACAATAGACCGCCAATGGAGTTGGTCACTTTATATTGCCACCTTGTATTCGAGTATTTGCAATGGCGATTTCGGCAACAGTATTTGTACATGATGAAGATGTTGCCTTCACTCCTCAACCACATATATCCTCCCGTGGACCCGACCGATGAGTATAGCTGGTCTGTATAGTGACATATGTCTTTGTTACAGGAAGCTGTGGAGCACCAAAACTCCCCTCAGACGGTGTTCTCATGTCAGCCTCCAAGTCCACCTACAACATTGGAGACAGAGTTTACGTTGGCTGCAAACAGTCTGGCACTGATGTTCAGGCAGCCATGTTGTGTAAGAAAACTGGATGGACTAAGTTAGAGTCTGCCTGCACTGGTATGTAACCCACTCGTATTTCTTCTTCTTCTTCTTCTTCTTTTTCTTCTTCATCTTCTTCTTTTTCGTCTTCTTCTTCTTCATCTTCTTCTTCTTCTTCTTCTTCTTCTTCCTCTTCTTTTTCTTCTTCTTCTTCTTCTTCTTTTTCTTCTTCATCTTCTTCTTTTTCGTCTTCTTCTTCTTCCTCTTCTTCTTCTTTTTCGTCTTCTTCTTTTTCGTCTTCTTCTTCTTATTATTATTATTATTATTATTATTATATTTCGTCTTCTTCTTCTTCTTCTTCTTCTTCTTCGTCTTCTTCTTCTTATTATTATTATTATTATATTTCATCTTCTTCTTCTTCTTCCTCCTCCTTCTTCTTCTTCTTCTTCCTCCTCCTTCTTCTTCTTCTTCTTCTACTTAGTCGTTATTAGCACTCAAATAATCACATTTACGTCATTATAATCTTCGCAGTTTGTCTGAGGCTTGTCTCGTGGCCACACAATTTGCCCTGTAATTCGGTAGGGGAGAGATATGCTATCACTCTGTTCCTCTCGTAGAGTTGACAGGGCTGGAATACAAGTTATATTGTGTGTTTGTTTTCCTCGCATAGGCACATGTCTTTGTGAATGATTTTGTATTTGTTAAAAATACAATTTTTCAGGTCTGGAGTGACGTGCTGGTAGTATGTCACGTCTGGAGTGACGTGCTGGTAGTATGTCACGTCTGGAGTGCGTGCTGGTAGTCAGTACACTGTCACGTCTGGAGTGACGTGCTGGTAGTATGTCACGTCTGGAGTGTGTGCTGGTAGTCAGTACACTATCACGTCTGGAGTGACGTGCTGGCAGTCAGTACACTGTCACGTCTGGAGTGACGTGCTGGTAGTCAGTACACTGTCACGTCTGGAGTGACGTGCTGGTAGTCTGTACACTGTCACGTCCTGTATCCACTCTTCGCTATCCACTCGTGATATTCTTTCTAGAATTAACGACACTGCACTGGAAGCACCTCGTGCGGACGGATTCTGATGATTTTAGTACCATCGTTTGCTCTGTCCTCTCTGCCACCCAATTCTGTTCGACCAAATCAGGATTTAAAAATCATTAGGTATTTGAATAACTGGTTCTTCTGCAACATTGTCAGCAATCATGAGGCTGCCATTGAACGACTTCAGAATGCCCCCCCCCCCCCTCAACCCACCTCTATCCATTTTCAAGAGGCTGTTTTGGGACGTCCCAACCGTAGACGCCTCTGAAGCGAGGACCTCAGCTCGGCCATGACAGTAAACCCCAGCATAATGAGGCCAGTGGATCTACAAGAAGGTTCAAGGCCCCTATGCTCGCTATCCGCTCAACCCAAAGTCAGACCTTCTGTCCTTTCCGAGGCACAGACTGGAAGCTCGAGGTAAGGCCTTAGAGACTGAGGCAAGGCCTTAGAGACTGAGGCAAGGATTGAGAGCACGAAACAAGGATTGAAAGTCCGACACGAGGATTGAGAGCCAACACGAGAATTGAGAGCCCGACACAAGGATTGAGAGCCAACACGAGGACTGCTCTACATCTCTGTGAAGCATACAAGCACTGCTGTAGAAGACTAACAATGGAGATTTCTTTTTCCCAAATGTTGTTTTTGGAGGTTGCCAGCGCTGAGGTACCCTCTCTTGACGATTGTTTCTTTTGAAGCTGGATACAAGTTAGATACTGTGGACAATTTGTATATCAAGTTTTTGGTAAGTAGATGGACTTGACATATTATGGCTGTAGTGTAATTCGATGTTTCTTTCGTTTCACCACTATTAGGGATCACAATGTTCAACCCCATCTCGCTGATCAAACTGATGCCATACTGTCCATGACAACGACCTGGACGTTTGTCAGAATGTTTCCTCTGACGTGAGGGGTTGTCTTGGTCGCTAGGTCTGACAGAGACGTGAATGGCTGTCTTGGTCGCTAGGTCTGACAGAGACGTGAGGGGCTGTCTTGGTCGCTAGGTCTGACTTGATCCTGACGTGAGGGACTGTCTTGGTCGCTAGATCTGACAGAGACGTGAGGGACTGTCTTGGTCGCTAGGTCTGACAGAGACGTGAGGGGGCTGTCTTGGTCGCTAGGTCTGACTTGATCCTGACGTGAGGGACTGTCTTGGTCGCTAGATCTGACACAGACGTGAGGGACTGTCTTGGTGGCTAGGTCTGACAGAGACGTGAGGGGGCTGTCTTGGTGGCTAGGTCTGACAGAGACGTGAGGGGGCTGTCTTGGTGGCTAGGTCTGACTGACGTGAGGGGGCTGTCTTGGTGGTTAGGTCTGACAGAGAAGTGAGGGGGCTGTCTTGGTGGCTAGGTCTGACTGACGTGAGGGAGCTGTCTTTGTGGCTAGGTCTGACAGAGACGTGAGGAGGCTGTCTTGGTGGCTAGGTCTGACAGTTACTTGAGGATCTGTATTGACTAGTATGTTTTCCTTGACCCTGGCGGGGGTGGGGGCTGGGTCAAAGTTTTTCCAGGACGTACGCCAGTGGCGACACGTGACGTCACTCAAGATAGAACAACGAGATTGGTATTATCTAGGACAGAAAGTTCTTACTCAGTTGATCTTGTTTTCAGAATGCCCCAACGGATGGGTGATACACGGGGACAGATGCTTTTATTTCACCGCTGCTAAGTACACCAGGCCTGATGCGGCGGCTTTCTGCAAGTCGCATGGCCGAAACAGCACGCTGTTCCAGCTGAGAGAGGAGGCCGATTCGAACCTGGTTAAAAATACCCGGATGGCGCTGGATATGTAAGTCGTGGTCGCCTTTGGGGATTTGTGTTGGGTTCTCCAGCATGGGGAGGCTGCTAACATGGGGAATCTGTTAACATGTGGTATCTGCAGGGAGAATGGGGGATAGGGGGGGGGGTGGAACATTGTACATTGGGTTAGTTAACGCAACATTTCTTTGCATGGTTGCCTTAAAGCCTGTAGCTCTGACCTTGACATGAACTATAGCTACTACCAGCTCCCATGTTGACCAGCTCCGTCAACATAACTTATTACTCGCACATGGTGCAAGCCACCACCAGGTGACCGGTAAGTAATGTGTCTGGTTATTGTCCAAAATATTTGGAGAATCAGATCAGACCTAATGGATCACCTAATGTCCCACTTTATGTCTCAACAATAACTCAATTGTGCTAGTTCATCAACTGCTCACAATTCTAGTACATCGCTGCATAGTTGCTACTCCCCATCCTTCAGCCCCTACTCCCCATCCTTCAGTCCCTACTCCCAATCCTTCTGTCCCTACTCCCTCCCCATCCTTCAGTCCCTACTCCCCATCCTTCAGTCCCTACTCTCCATCCTTCAGTCCCTACTCCCCATCCTTCAGTCCCTACTCCCTCCCCATCCTTCAGGCCCTACTCCCTCCCCCTCCTTCAGTCCCTACTCCCCATCCTTCAGTCCCTACTCCCCATCCTTCAGCCCCTACTCCCCATCCTTCAGTCCCTACTCCCTCCCCATCCTTCAGGCCCTACTCCCTCCCCATCCTTCAGTCCCTACTCCCCATCCTTCAGTCCCTACTCCCCATCCTTCAGCCCCTACTCCCCATCCTTCAGTCCCTACTCCCCATCCTTCAGTCCCTACTCCCCATCCTTCAGTCCCTACTCCCCATCCTTCAGTCCCTACTCCCCATCCTTCAGTCCCTACTCCCCATCCTTCAGTCCCTACTCCCCATCCTTCAGTCCCTACTCCCCATCCTTCAGTCCCTACTCCCCATCCTTCAGTCCCTACTCCCCATCCTTCAGTCCCTACTCCAAATCTTTCAGTCCCTACTCCCCATCCTTCAGTCCCTACTTCCCTTCCTTCAGTCCCTACTCCCCATCCTTCAGTCCCTACTCCCCATCCTTCAGTCCCTACTCCCCTTCCTTCAGTCCCTACTCCCCATCCTTCAGTCCCTACTCCCGATCCTTCAGTCCCTACTCCCCATCCTTCAGTCCCTACTCCCCATCCTTCAATCCCTACTCCCCTTCCTTCAGTCCCTACTCCCCATCCTTCAGTCCCTACTCCCCTTCCTTCAGTCCCTACTCCCCATCCTTCAGTCCCTACTCCCCATCCTTCAGTCCCTACTCCCCATCCTTCAGTCCCTACTCCCCTTCCTTCAGTCCCTACTCCCCATCCTTCAGTACCTACTCCCCATCCTTCAGTCCCTACTCCCCATCCTTCAGTCCATACTCCCTATCCTTCAGTCCCTACTCCCCATCCTTCAGTCCCTACTCCCCATCCTTCAGTCCTTACTCCCCATCCTCAGTCCCTACTCCCCTTCCTTCAGTCCCTACTCCCCTTCCTTCAGTCCCTACTCCCCATCCTTCAGTCCCTACTCCCCTTCCTTCAGTCCCTACTCCCCATCCTTCAGTCCCTACTCCCCATCCTTCAGTCCCTACTCCCCTTCCTTCAGTCCCTACTCCCCATCCTTCAGTCCCTACTCCCCATCCTTCAGTCCCTACTCCCCATCCTTCAGTCCCTACTCCCCATCCTTCAGTCCCTACTCCCCATCCTTCAGTCCCTACTCCCCATCCTTCAGTCCCTACTCCCCATCCTTCAGTCCCTACTCCCCATCCTTCAGTCCCTACTCCCCATCCTTCAGTCCCTACTCCCCATCCTTCAGTCCCTACTCCCCATCCTTCAGTCCCTACTCCCCATCCTTCAGTCCTTACTCCCCCTCCTTCAGTCCCTACCCCCTCCCCCCCCCCCCATCCTTCGCTGCGTGATCCCAAGCTTGGTGTCGAGGGCTCACATGAAAATGAGATCATCATGGCTGGCTGTAGCTGCTGACAGAACTGGCCCCTTACTCCTCTGGGTTGTAGCTGCTGACAGAACTGGCCCCTTACTCCTCTGGGCTGTAGCTGCTGACAGAACTGGCCCCTTACTCCTCTGGGCTGTAGCTGCTGACAGAACTGGCCCCTTACTCCTTCGCTGATGCATGGTTTGTCCGTTAGTCAAGTTGATCAATCGACATTGTCTTCTCCTTTTGGCCAATCGTATCAATTGATCTCCATAGCAACATTGTTCTCTCCCTTCCCCTAACATGAATGATGACCTAGTTTTCCAACATTGTTTTTGTTGTTTTTGTCTTTAACCTTCCTGTTCCTGCTCAAGAACTCTTACTTACTTCTAGCAGAAGGGTGGGCCTCATGTCCGCACGTTGTACCAGGATCTGACGTGAGGTAGGGACTTTGGTCAATATAGAGGACTTACTTGACCCTGATAGGAAGGGCCGCTCTCTATCAGCACCTTGCACCTGGTCCTGGCGGGCAGTGGGGTCCCTAACCAACATGTGGCATCTGACTGGGAATCGAGTGATCTAACAGCCACGTGTGGTCTGGTCTGACTTAATGTTGTGCCTTTACTCTCTACAGTACCACAATTCACACCTGGGTTGGCGGAGAGCTCATCGACTGTCCACCTAAAAAATGGGTTTTCTCCGACTGTGATACTGAAATCACTTATTTCAACTGGACGGAGGGTTCAGGTAATGAGAGATGTGACGGTCTGTCTACAGCTTAAACGTGACGGTCTGTCTACAGCTTAAACGTGACGGTCTGTCTACAGCTTAAACGTGACGGTCTGTCTACAGCTTAAACGTGACGGTCTGTCTACAGCTTAAACGTGACGGTCTGTCTACAGCTTAAACGTGACGGTCTGTCTACAGCTTAAACGTGACGGTCTGTCTACAGCTTAAACGTGACGGTCTGTCTACAGCTTAAACGTGACGGTCTGTCTACAGCTTAAACGTGACGGTCTGTCTACAGCTTAAACGTGACGGTCTGTCTACAGCTTAAACTTGACGGCCTGTCTACATCTTATTTCCCAAACAATCATTTCCATTTCCTCATAAAATTGCTGGTCTTTCTCAGTAGTATTATATCATCATACAGTCTATCCCTCAAATGAGAGAATGTGTTTCCATTACTGCTGAGGCGCTATCGGATACCAGAGAAGCACATAACATCTATACGGAGACGGTACAAAGATAGAGCTAGTAGAGTGGTACATGACTGACAGGTCTGACTGACAGCTTCGGGGCGAGAACAGGGCTGGGACAGGGATACCTGCTCACACAGTCCCTGTTATTGTTGGTCGTTGATTGGATAATGAAGACATCAATTTAGAGAAGAAAAAAAACTGGTTTTCAGGGGACACTATTGTCACAATTGGAGGACCTGGACTACGTAGATGACCTGGAACTCTTGTCACACAGTCCTAGCCAGATGCCAAAGAAAGTTGATAGGTGAAAAGAGCAATCAGCCCCAATGGGACTGAATATCTTGATAGGTGTAAAGAGCAATCAGCCACAATGGGACTGAATATCTTGATAGGTGGAAAGAGCAATCAGCCACAATTAAACTGAATATCTTGATTGGTGGAAAGAGCAATGAGCTATAATGAAAGAGCAATAAGCGATAATGAAAGAGCAATGAGCTATAATGGGACTGAATATCAAGGTGAATTATACAAAGCTCCTTAAACCGATAAAAAAAAGAAACAATTAATCTGAGAGAAGAGCCAGAGGAAGACTTGGATATCTTGACCTACTTGACCAGCGGAATTCACAGGTCAGATGGTACAGATGGTACAGGTCAGATAGTACAGATGGTACAGGTCAGATGGTACAGATGGTACAGGTCAGATGGTACAGATGGTACAGGTCAGATAGTACAGATAGTACAGGTCAGATGTACAGGTCAGAAGGTACAGATGGTACAGGTCAGATGTACAGGTCAGAAGGTACAGATGGTACATGTCAGATGGCACAGGTCAGATGGTACAGACCAGAATTGGAGGTCAAGACGCATCTCGTTGCTGACATTGTAAATCATATGGAAATCCAGAGAATCAAGATTCTCACAAAAGGTAGACAAGAAGCGAAATGTACGAGGGACAAAGGTTATGTGTGGTGCCCAGTCATGTATGTCTGTCCCTGACTTCTCGTGTGGCCTGTCCCTGACTTTTTGTGGTCAGAGACGGATCACCCACACTCCGCAGCCAACTCCAGGATCACCCACACCGCTCAGCCAACCCCAGGATCACCCACACCCCTCAGCCAACCCTAGAGTCACCCACACCCCTCAGCCAACTTCAGGATCACCCACACCTCTCAGCTAACCCCAGGATTACCCACACCCCTCAGCTAACCCCAGGATCACCCACACCCCTCAGCTAACCCCAGGATCACCCACACCCCTCTGCCAACCCTAGAGTCACCCACACCCCTCAGCCAAACCCATGATCACCCACACCCCTCAGCTAACCCCAGGATCACCCACGCCCCTCAGCCAACCCTACCATCAATAACTGATAACAATGTTATGTTATGAATGATAACCAAGTGACATGACCTTCTCCCATTGAAAGCTACCTCCAACTTGAAGTCTAACTGCATCTACCTGTACCGGGAGTCATCAGGCTCAGGTAAAACTGGAGCCATTTCTAGCACGACATGTTCGAGCAGCACCAAGAACAATGTGGCCTGTCAAATGGACAAACTTTGTAAGTGTGTTCGTGTTGTTGCTGTTCGTGTTGTTGCTGTTCGTGTTGTTGTTTGTTGTTGCTTGTTGTTGCTGTTCGTGTTGTTGCTGTTCGTGTTGTTGCTGTTCATGTTGTTGCTTGTTGTTGCTTGTTCGTGTTGTTGCTTGTTATTGCTGTTCGTGTTGTTGCTGTTCGTGTTGTTGCTGTTCGTGTTGTTGCTGTTCGTGTTGTTGCTTGTTGTTGCTGTTCGTGTTGTTGCTGTTCGTGTTATTGCTGTTTGTGTTGTTGCTGTTTGTGTTGTTACTGTTCGTGTTGATGAATGTATCAATAAGGTTCACTACCATGTCAAAAGCATGGAAATAACCAAAGTCGTTGTTGGTTTTTGATGTTATTCTTGGTGATGTTGTTTTTGTTGGTGGTGATTTTGTTGATTTTGTTCTTGGTGATTTTGTTTTTGCTGATGTTATTTTCGTTTTTGATGTTGTTGTCGCTCTTGGTGTGAGCTTATTGCTGATCTTGAATATGACATCCATCAAACCGTGATTGTCTCTGACCGTCCTACCCGTCCCAAGAGGATGTAGACAAATATGATTTCATTATGGATAGTTACTTGAAGAATGTATTATAGACAAGAGACAAGTCATACCAGATAGCAAAAGAAACATACCCCACAGAAAAACATTCCACACAGAGAAACATCACACATAGAATAATAGAAAAACATCCCACACAGGAAAGCATCCCACACAAAGAAATATCCCACACAGAAAAACATCTCACACAGAAAAACAGAAAAGCATCCCACACAGAAAAACATCCCACACAGAAAAACAGCTCACACAGAAAAACAGAAAAGCATCCCCCACAGAAAAACATCCCACACAGAAAAACAGAAAAGCATCCCACACAGAAAAACAGAAAAACATCCCACACAGAAAAACAAAAAAATATCCCCCACAGAGAAATATCCCACACAGAAAACCAGAAAAACATCCCATACAGAGAAAAATCAAATTCTAAACTGGGGGATGGGGATGGAGTTTGGGGGGGGGGGGATTGTGACGTCCTGAGAACTGGTGACCACCACCAGTCTAACCACCACCAGTCTGATCACCACCAGTCTAACCACCACCAGTCTAACCACCACTAGTCTGACCACCACCAGTCTGATCACCACCAGTCTAACCCCCACCAGTCTAACCACCACCAGTCTAACCACCACTAGTCTGACCACCACCAGTCTAACCACCACCAGTCTGACCACCACCAGTCTAACCACCACTAGTCTGACCACCACTAGTCTGACCACCACTAGTCTGACCACCACCAGTCTAACCACCACCAGTCTAACGACCACCAGTCTAACCACCACCAGTTTGACCACCCCCAGTCTAACCACCACCAGTCTGATCACCACCAGTCTAACCACCACCAGTCTAACCACCACCAGTCTAACCACCACCAGTCTAACCACCACTAGTCTGACCACCACCAGTCTGACCACCACCAGTCTGACCACCACCAGTCTGATCATCGCATGAAAGTAGTTGGAATAGTATTTCTCTCCAAAAACAATTTTAGAATCTTTAACTAGGCTGTAGAAATCCCGCTCTCTTAAATTAAAACCTAGGTATACATAAATTAACAATATATATTCTCCCATCAACGTAAGATACACCAAGTAAACGCAGGCTGGCCATTGGTCAGATATTACATTCTTGAAAAAAGATTGACCCAGAGATACGCTCGCGCGGACAAGCTGACGTCATGCCGATCTGAGAAGCTTCAGGTTTGACGATAGAGCCGGGGCTGGTTGTCATATTCAGTTACACACACCATTTAGGGACCACACTTCAGTGAGCATAATATTATGTCTGGTTTCCACACAGAAACATTTGGCGTCCCTGACACACTAGTTTAGGTGCATACCGACTCACACACGCGTACTTGACACACTAGCATGGGTTCATACAGACTCACACATGCGTCCTTGACACACTAGCATAGGTGCATACAAACATGCGTCCTTGAAACACTAGCATAGGTTCATACAGACTCACACATGCGTCCTTGACACACTAGCATAGGTGCATACAAACATGCGTCCTTGACACACTAGCATAGGTGCATACAAACATGCGTCCTTGACACACTAGCATAGGTGCATACAGACTCACACACGCGTCCTTGACACACTAGCATAGGTGCATACCGACTCACACACGCGTCCTTGACACACTAGCATATGTTCATACAGACTCACACACGCGTCCTTGACACACTAGCATAGGTGCATACAAACATGCGTCCTTGAAACACTAGCATAGGTTCATACAGACTCACACATGCGTCCTTGACACACTAGCATAGGTGCATACAAACATGCGTCCTTGACACACTAGCATAGGTGCATACAAACATGCGTCCTTGACACACTAGCATAGGTTCATACAGACTCACACACGCGTCCTTGACACACTAGCATAGGTTCATACAGACTCACACACGCGTCCTTGACACACTAGCATAGGTTCATACACACACGCGTCCTTGACACACTAGCATAGGTTCATACAGACTCACACACGCGTTCTTGACACACTAGCATAGGTGCATACAAACATGCGTCCTTGACACACTAGCATAGGTGCATACAAACATGCGTCCTTGACACACTAGCATAGGTGCATACACACATGCGTCCTTGACACACTAGCATAGGTGCATACAAACATGCGTCCTTGAAACACTAGCATAGGTTCATACAGACTCACACATGCGTCCTTGACACACTAGCATAGGTGCATACAAACATGCGTCCTTGACACACTAGCATAGGTGCATACAAACATGCGTCCTTGACACACTAGCATAAGTGCATACAGACTCACACACGCGTCCTTGACACACTAGCATAGGTGCATACCGACTCACACACGCGTCCTTGACACACTAGCATATGTTCATACAGACTCACACACGCGTCCTTGACACACTAGCATAGGTGCATACAAACATGCGTCCTTGAAACACTAGCATAGGTTCATACAGACTCACACATGCGTCCTTGACACACTAGCATAGGTGCATACAAACATGCGTCCTTGACACACTAGCATAGGTGCATACAAACATGCGTCCTTGACACACTAGCATAGGTTCATACAGACTCACACACGCGTCCTTGACACACTAGCATAGGTTCATACAGACTCACACACGCGTCCTGGACACACTAGCAAAGGTTCATACACACACGCGTCCTTGACACACTAGCATAGGTTCATACAGACTCACACACGCGTTCTTGACACACTAGCATAGGTGCATACAAACATGCGTCCTTGACACACTAGCATAGGTGCATACAAACATGCGTCCTTGACACACTAGCATAGGTGCATACACACACGCGTCCTTGACACACTAGCATAGGTGCATACAGACTCACACACGCGTCCTTGACACACTAGCATAGGTGCATACCGACTCACACACGCGTCCTTGACACACTAGCATATGTTCATACAGACTCACACACGCGTCCTTGACACACTAGCATAGGTGCATACAAACATGCGTCCTTGACACACTAGCATAGGTTCATACAGACTCACACACGCGTCCTTGACACACTAGCATAGGTGCATACCGACTCACACACGCGTCCTTGACACACTAGCATATGTTCATACAGACTCACACACGCGTCCTTGACACACTAGCATAGGTGCATACAAACATGCGTCCTTGAAACACTAGCATAGGTTCATACAGACTCACACATGCGTCCTTGACACACTAGCATAGGTGCATACAAACATGCGTCCTTGACACACTAGCATAGGTGCATACAAACATGCGTCCTTGACACACTAGCATAGGTTCATACAGACCCACACACGCGTCCTTGACACACTAGCATAGGTTCATACAGACTCACACACGCGTCCTTGACACACTAGCATAGGTTCATACACACACGCGTCCTTGACACACTAGCATAGGTTCATACAGACTCACACACGCGTTCTTGACACACTAGCATAGGTGCATACAAACATGCGTCCTTGACACACTAGCATAGGTGCATACAAACATGCGTCCTTGACACACTAGCATAGGTGCATACACACACGCGTCCTTGACACACTAGAATAGGTTCATACAGACTCACACACGCGTCCCTGACACACAAACATAGGTGTATACACACACGCTTCGCTGACACACCAGAGTAGGTGCATACACACACGAGTCCCTGACACACCAGCGTAGGTGCATACAGACTCACACACGCGTCCCTGACACACCAGCGTAGGTTCATACAGATACACACACGTATCCAAGCTCTGGTTAATACGCCCTTATATCGCCTATAAGACTGCTTTCAAGTGTGGAAAAGAGTGTGCCTCCACCAGTAGAATACAGTCCAACCTTTAACAAACAAAAGAAAGGTAGATTCAGTGAGCTAGAGATTAGCAACGAACAGAGTTGGGGAAATGCTTGCTTGGACCAATAAACTTGAGTCGGTGAAAACCTTGACAAATATAACTTCTCTGTTGTCAAGTGTATGTTAAAAGCAAGTCCCAAATATTGATCGTTAGAAATAAAAAAAAGCAGTTCACATATCTTCAAATGAATTCAAAGTCTGCAAATCAAGGAATGAGAAGAAGAGAGAAATTCGATTCGAGCCCAAGTCAGGTTTTTCAAAGAAAGATTTCTCCATATCTACAGTCGAGTAGCCCACCTCGTTGTGTTAGAACCATTGTTGTAGTCTCAAGCTGGGAAAAGACAGAATTGTGGAGAATTATGTTGGTATTTAATGACTTTTGAGAGGACATTGGGTACTTTAGTGCGGGCCTAACATCAGTGTTGATTCACGAAACGTCCCATAACTAACTTATAACAGATTGTTATTGTTATTATTATTCCTAATTAGAATTAGAAGAAGGTCACTGAAAAACAAACAACAACAAAAAAACATTCGCCTGATGAAATCTGTAGAGGTCGAGAGATCAATGCAACAAAAGATGAGAGAGGCGATAGAAGCGTGGATATGTGAGCAAAGTACAAACATTGAAGAGAGATTAAACAGAAATGACGCTTAACGTGGTCAAAGGTGGTCAAAGAACAAGGCAGGAACTTTATGATCCAGGATAAAAGCGGCAAGTGCCTTATTGAGGACAATGACGTACTGGTACTGTTTTCCCGGTTATACAACAATGAGGAACGGAACGAACCTGAGAAAACAATCCCTCCAACACCAACAACTATAGAGGATCAAAGCAAAGGCGGCCGACCATCCTAGATGATGATGGCATCATTTATTTTGCTAGCGCTATTTTTAGTAAGGATTAACTTCGCTACTTTTTATCCTCACGCACTCGTCTCGAGCCGCCCGACCCCAGTGGCAAATCAAGGACGACGACTAGGAAGTGGCTACGAGATTCAGGGGACTCCGCATGAAGCCCCCGTGAATAAAACGGCGGATTTCAGAGTCGAACCTACACCACCTGATCACGAGGCCGACGGCTTAACCACTTCGCCACGGAATCCCCTACTATAGAGGATAATCAGCTGATAACGGAGGAAGGGGTAGCTGCAGCGGTAAAGACATTGAGAAGAGGGGAGGCGGCCGGCGTGGACAATATACCAGCAGAGCTCTTACAGGCAGGTGGGGAAGTAGTGGCACACATCTGGAACAAAATATGGGCGACATGAAACTGGCCCGACTTATGGACGAAATCAATGGTTATACCGTTACATAAGTCTGGAAACCTAAAGCTGTGTCAAAATTACAGAACAATAGGCCTCATTTGCCACTCTAGCAAAGTCTTGCTTAGATTAATCATCTATCGACTGAAACCCCAAGCAGAGAACATTATTGCCGAGGAGCAAGCAGGGTTCAGACAGGGAAGAAGCACTACAGAACAGATATTTAATTTAAGCCTGCTAAGCGAGAAATATCTAGAACATCAGCAAACACTGTATCATGTGTTTGTGGATTTTAAGAAGGAGTTTGATAGGGTATGGCATAAAGCGCTTTGGGCAACCATGTGGATGTATAAAATCAACGGAAATATTATAACGGTCCTTGAACACCTGTATAACAAGGCGTCTAGCGCAGTTCTTGTGAATGGGAGGCGAGGAGACTGGTTTCGCACATCAGTTGATGTTTGACAGGGGTGTACACCCTCTCCAACTCTTTTCAATATATTCCTTGAAGGAATTATGAGTGAGGCACTTGGAGGTCACGTTGCTACTGTCAAGATAGGGGGCCAAACGATTACCAACCTTCGTTTTGCAGATGATATCGACGGGTTCGCGGGTTCAGAAGCAGAACTCCAGGAATGGGTCAGAAGGCTCGGTGAAACAGCTCTTGACTATGGTATGGAGATAAACGCTGGGAAGACAAAATTAATGACCAACAACGCTACTGGCTTCAAAAGCAAGATAAAAGCTAATGGTCAGGAACTCGAAGTGGCTGGCCGTTTTAAATATCTTGGGTCGATTGTCAGTGATGAAGAATCAAAATGTGAGGTGTTGGCCTGAATAGCACAGACAATAGCGGCACTTGCACGACTTAACAAAATCTGGCAAGATAAACGGTTAGCCCTATGCACGAAGATCAGATTAATACGTGCATTGATATTGTAAATATTCCTCTATGCTTGTGAGACATGGACAATTATAGCTAACCTGCAGCGAAGGATACAGGCCTTGGAGATGAGATGTTTCTGAAGACTTCTAAACGTTAAGTACAAAGATCGAGTTACAAATGAGGAAAAACGAGATAGAATTAAAACAGCAACAGGGCCTTTTGAAGACCTCTTGGCAACTTTCAGACGGCGGGAATGCGCTTGGTACGGTCACGTATCGAGATCAAATGGTCTTGAAAATAGGATCCAGCTCGGAAAGGTGCAAGGCAGACGACGAAGAGGTTGTCCCAATAAAGGAATCGGAGCACAATATAAAATAATGGGAAAAAAACATGAAAAAAAACTAGTAAAAGTTGATTAAGGTTGAGCTTAATCAAAATTTAAAAATAGGTATGGTCAGATACCGCACCGAGACGAGAACACAAAAAAAACCTACGTTACGACCAATAGGCCTTCATCAGGGACAACAACACTGAACTAACAAATCAACATATAAGAAAAAATGGTCAACTCATCTGTTTCAGGTGGGAGACGCTTTCTGTCTAAGCGACCGGTCGTGCCAAGTACTCGATAGAAACTGAAATAGGAGCGGTCAAACAAAAAGTGGCGGAATATGCCTGATAAGCCAAGCGTGGCAAAATAGTGGTCCAGATAGGAGAACAATGAGAAGGCAATATAAGCCGGGAGGGCGTGATATTGATATAAGAGAGGGGGGAAGAGAACTGATGGAAGAATGGGGGAGGCGGGGGGGGGGGGGGAAGGAAGACAAATAGATGCCACTTTTTGTTTGACCGCTCCTATTTCAGTTTCTATCGAGTACTTGGCACGACCGGTCGCTTAGACAGAAAGCATCTCCCACCTGAAGCAGATGAGTTGACCATTTTTTCTTATATGTTGATTTGTTAGTTCAGTGTTGTTGTCCCTGATGAAAGCCTATTGGTCGTAACGTAGGTTTTGTTTGTGTTCTCGTCTCGGTGCGGTATCTGACCATACCCATTTTTAAATTTTGATTAAGCTCAACCTTAATCAACTTTTCCTAGTTTTTTTTCATGTTTTATTCCCATTATACACATCCACAGAACCGCTGCAGCCTCGCCTTATTTTAATAATATAAAATAATGGAGCCATCTCCGACAAGACGAGGCACAGGCAGCGACCGCTGACAGAGAAGAGTGGCGTGGGATTGTGGGGGGTGTCTTCATGTGTTTCTCAACGACCTGACCTGAACTGATTAAAATGTACATTTGGTCTTTTATAATTGTGCTTGTGATAAATCTTCTTTTGTATAATTAATAATTTGGTTTTTCTCAATATAATGATCGTTGGAAGAGATATGTGAATAGAGAGTGTATAGTTTGTGGCAGAGTGTGTTAGCGTCAGTGTGGAACAGGTCCTATAGTTTGTGACAGAGTGTGTTAGCGTCAGTGTGGAACAGATCCTATAGTTTATGGCACAGTGTGTTAGCGTCAGTGTGGGACAGGTCCTATAGTTTATTTGACCTCCGCTGTCTGGGACAGGGTTGGGAAGTAATCAAGAGAGACCTGTTACACGTTATGTTATTTTTGTGCCGATCACCAGGTGAAGTATTAATTGTTGACTTACACGTATACACGTATACATTTACACGTACACTTTTACACGTACACAGTTACATTTATACACTTGAACATTTGCATTTGCACACAAACATTTACACTTATAAACTTGCACACCATAACACACTAATGCATTTATACTTAGTCTCTTTCTCTCAATGTGAAGGTCAGGCCCCCAGCACATTTCGGCCCTATATAGTGACATTGTACCGAATATTTATGCTAATGTCTTTACCAGTGACCGCTAACCTGCCAGTTTGGCCTCCTTTGGTCGCCTTTTCAAACAAACTGTGATGATAACAATAGACCTATTCTTGTCTACCAGAGTACCACAAGGTGCAGGTCACTATGGTAATCTAAACAATAACTGCCTAACAAATGTTCAATATTATCCTGCCAGATTTCCGCAGTGTTGTTGACAAGGTCCCAACTTGCCAAGATGCGCTGACAGAGAACCCTTACTTCTGCTCAGATTTCACTGTGACCGGAGAATCTTTCGGTGTCTGCAGCAAGTCTTGTGGGAGAAGTCCTGGTAAGCCGCTTCACCATTCTACAAACATTGCTTCTTCTTTTTATTCTTTATTCTTCTCCTTTGTTCATTTTTTCTTATTATTTTCTTCTTCTTTCTTCTTCTTTGCCAACTTCTTCTTTCTTCTTTTTTGCCAATCTCTTCTTTCTTCTTCTTTGCCAACCACTTCTTCTTTCTTCTTCTTTGCCAACTTCTTCTATTTCTTTATCCACTTCCTTTTTCTTTCTTCTTGGTTAAGTTATTTTTTTCTACTTCTTCGTTGACATCTTCCGTCTTCACCTTCGCCCACATCTTCTTTGTTCACTTCTTATTTCTTCCTCTTTGTCAGTGACAAGCAGGAACTGGTTCTGAACGGGCACTGACCTTGTCAGAGACAGGCGTGACATAATCTAGGCTCTATCAGAGATAGGCGTGCACTAATCTAGGCTCTGTCAGAGACAGGCGTGCACTAATCTAGGCTCTATCAGAGACAGGCGTGCACTAATCTAGGCTCTATCAGAGACAGGCGTGCACTAATCTAGGCTCTGTCAGAGACAGGCGTGCCATAATCTAGGCTCTATCAGAGACAGGCGTGCACTAATCTAGGCTCTGTCAGAGACAGGCGTGCACTAATCTAGGCTCTATCAGAGACAGGCGTGCACTAATCTAGGCTCTATCAGAGACAGGCGTGCCATAATCTAGGCTGTATCAGAGACAGGCGTGCACTAATCTAGGCTCTGTCAGAGACAGGCGTGCACTAATCTAGGCTCTATCAGAGACAGGCGTGCACTAATCTAGGCTCTATCGGAGACAGGCGTGCCATAATCTAGGCTCTATCAGAGACAGGCGTGCACTAATCTAGGCTCTATCGGAGACAGGCGTGCCATAATCTAGGCTCTATCAGAGACAGGCGTGCACTAATCTAGGCTCTGTCAGAGACATCCGTGCACTAATCTAGGCTCTATCAGAGACAGACGTGCACTAATCTAGGCTCTGTCAGAGACAGGCGTGCCATAATCTAGGCTCTATCAGAGACAGACGTGCACTAATCTAGGCTCTGTCAGAGACAGGCGTGCACTAATCTAGGCTCTATCAGAGACAGGCGTGCACTAATCTAGGCTCTATCGGAGACAGGCGTGCCATAATCTAGGCTCTATCAGAGACAGGCGTGCACTAATCTAGGCTCTGTCAGAGACATCCGTGCACTAATCTAGGCTCTATCAGAGACCGGCGTGCACTAATCTAGGCTCTATCAGAGACAGGCGTGCACTAATCTAGGCTCTATCGGAGACAGGCGTGCCATAATCTAGGCTCTATCAGAGACAGGCGTGCACTAATCTAGGCTCTGTCAGAGACATCCATGCACTAATCTAGGCTCTATCAGAGACAGGCGTGCACTGATCTAAGCTCTATCAGAGACAGGCGTGCACTAATCTAGGCTCTGTCAGAGACAGGCGTGCCATAATCTAGGCTCTGTCAGAGACAGGCGTGCACTAATCTAGGCTCTGTCAGAGACAGGCGTGCACTAATCTAGGCTCTGTCAGAGACAGGCATGCACACACCTAGGCTCTGTCAGAGACAGGCATGCACTAATCTAGGCTCTATCAGAGACAGGCGTGCACTAATCTAGGCTCTGTCAGAGACAGGCGTGCACTAATCTAGGCTCTGTCAGAGACAGGCATGCACAAACCTAGGCTCTGTCAGAGACATGCATGCACTAATCTAGGCTCTATCAGAGACATGCATGCACTAATCTAGGCTCTGTCAGAGACAGGCGTGCACTAATCTAGGCTCTGTCAGAGACAGGCGTGCACTAATCTAGGCTCTGTCAGAGACAGGCATGCACAAACCTCGGCTCTGTCAGAGACATGCATGCACTAATCTAGGCTCTATCAGAGACATGCATGCACTAATCTAGGCTCTATCAGAGATATGCATGCACTAATCTAGGCTCTATCAGAGATAAGCATGCATTAATCTAGGCTCTATCAGAGATAGGCATGCATTAATCTAGGCTCTATCAGAGACAGGCATGCACACATCTAGGCTCTGTCAGAGACAGGCATGCACAAACCTAGGCTCTGTCAGAGACAGGCATGCACTAATCTAGGCTTTATCAGAGACAGGCATGCACTAATCTAGGCTCTATCAGAGACAGGCATGCATTAATCTAGACTCTATCAGACAGGCATGCACTAATCTAGGCTCTATCAGAGACAGGCATGCTCAAACCTAGGCTCTGTCAGAGACAGGCATGCACACATCTAGGCTCTGTCCCAGAGAGGCATGCAGTAATCTATTTACAGACCGGAGTATCTGTGTAGAATAGTTCTGCTTTTCTCGAGACGGTTTGAATCTCCATAAATGTGTGGCCGGGCTGTTAGAGTGATGGAAAGAGTGGGATACCAACACGGACATGGAGCTGTTGGAGATGAGCAGACAGGGAGCAGTGGAGCATGCAGTCAGCAGACGATGGGCGAATTGGATAGGACACACTTTAACAGGAAACCAGACGAATACATTAGACGGCCATCTTTGTTCTGGAATTCATTTGGCGGGAGAAGTACAGGCACACAAAACCAGTCATGGAGGACAGAGCTCCAAACGGACATACAGGAGGCACTTGGTGAGGCTTGACGGACATACAGGAATTACTTGGTGAGGCTTGACGGACATACAGGAGGCACTTGGTGAGGCTTGACGGACATACAGGAATTACTTGGTGAGGCTTGACGGACATACAGGAGACACTTGGTGAGGCTTGACGGACATACAGGAGGCACCTGGTGACAGGAGGCACTTGGTGAGGCTTGACGGACATACAGGAGACACCTGGATGAGGCTTGGCGGACATACAGGAGGCACTTGGTGAGGCTTGATCGCTTGGTTTAGGATAGCACAAAATGGCCTGTACCAAGTGGAGGCATGTGCTTCAAGGGGATCTAAACAGATTTTGATTTGAGGTGGATTGCTGGCACAAATGACTCTCTCAATGTCCAACTTTCAATAGCATTTCAAGAATATGGCAAGAATGTATACATTCAATTTAGTTTCATTTTACTAAGATGGTTCACGTCTTCACTTCACTTTGATGGTTCACGCCTTTACTTCACTTTGCTGGTTCACGCCTTCACTTCACTTTGATGGTTCACGCCTTCACTTCACTTTCACGGCCTCCGTCTTCACTTCACTTTTGCTGGTTCACGTCTTCACTTCACTGTGCTGGTTCACGTCTTTATTTCACTTTATTTCACGCCTTCACTTCACTTTCACGGCCTCCGCCTTCACTTCACTCGAGTGTACCCAACTTTTAAAGAACAAACCCGCCGTAAATTTCTAAGCATGCCATTATAAGACATCTAAAGAGGGTTGTACATTGCGCTCCCAACTTGATCACGTAAAACCATTTCAATGAACCCGCCGCTGCTGACAATTGCTTCCTACAAGATGGGTCCACTGTAAGAGTGGGTCTAGGCTTCTGATGGTACAGAAAGACCTATCAAACCACCAGCCAGTCAATCAAAGTTTCACTGATGAGAGCCTAAATGTATGTTGTAAAACAAAGCAGCATCCGTTAAAACCGAGATGACCTTCTTGTTTCAGACACCGGCACGTGCAGCACCCCATCCAGTAGCACCTACATACGTACGTCACCTGATGCCACCATCAAGGCCGGAGAGGTCATGACCTTCGCGTGTAAGCCAGATTACTTCCTGATGAGCGGCGACACAGCTCGAGCCTGCGGGATCAAAGGGAGCTTGCTGGGGACTGCGCCCGTGTGTTCCGGTCAGTGGACTGTCTGGTTATTTGTGGTGTTTTGTTGTGTCAATGATGGTGACTGCAGTAGTCGTTATTTTCTGTCAATATCTGACATCCCTGAATTCCGAGCAGACTCACAGGTGTCGGTCTCCGTAAGAATATGCTGAACAGTGTGAATACTGATAATTCTAGCAGCCTGACGCATGTACATACTCCTGTTGCCTCCTCTTCTAAAGCGCTTTGCCATGCTTGTGTAGCAGATCCCACTTTTTGCCCTAGGGGTATTCTAACTTAGAACATTATCACACTCACCGACATCATCATGACCACACACTGCAAATAATATAGCACACAGCAGATGGCATATTTATTATATAATACTCATACCAGAAAAATGAGTAGTGAAATTACCAACACAATACAATACATATCATATTAACTAAATATTCCTATAATTAATATATTTTAATATAAATATTAACTAAAGCGGAAATTTTAAGCATTAGCTCTTGGTGGAATTCCCAACTATCTAAAACCCAGTTCTATTGCCGTACTCACATCAGACACATCACACACATCACACACATCACGCATACATCTCTTTAATTGCATCCTCCACACACCTATCAAAAATGTCCTCACTCAAATCCCCTCAGGCGGGCGATCTGGACATACCTCGTTCACATTGTGTCCTGCTTACAACACACCTTCACATTATCTATTAATACAAAACTCACACCTCTATTTGAGCGATGCTGTTCTATCACTAACATTCGTGCAACAGTCTATCAATCACTCCTCTATCTAAGTCGGTGAGCTAAACGGACTCCTATCTACAGTCTCTCTCTCTCTCTCGCTCTCCTCTCCTCTCCATCCAGCTTGCTGAGCTAAACTTTGTCTCGTGTTATTACACTAAAGCAGTATCAAAGCTGACCAGTGGATCTCAGGGGGATGGCTCTATTCAGTCTTATTGGAACGAAATACTTTGCACACCTGTCACTTATCTATAGCAGCAAGCTCTGCTAACATCCCGTCTGTCACTCATTCTCTCCCTACCCAAATCGGAACGCCAGTGGTCAGCTCCTACCTGTCCACGTTCTTTGCCCCAACTATGTTTTCCTTTGTTGGGACGGTGAGTGACCTAGGCACGCATTCAGGTACCTTTGTTATCAGCAACCACATCACCCCTGCCCTAAACTCTCTTGCTCTAGCGGGAACTGTTACACTTGACACAAGATTAAATCAAGAATGATGCCATTGATCAGTGGTACTGCCAATATCTAAAGGTCGGTCTGGATCGACCTCGGAGGGTCACCACAATCCATATCCACACCCCCAATGCATATCCATAGTCCCAATCCATATCTATAGTCCCAATCATGGATGTTTGAGGCGAGAACAGCAGCTTGGTCATTGTCCCGAACGAGGGTATGACCTTGACAGCAGATCCACACACATCCATGAGGGATAGGGGCTACTACACATCCATGAGGTGTTGAGGCTACTACACATCCATGAGGGGTTGAGGCTACTACACATCCATGAGGGGTTGAGGCTACTACACATCCATGAGGGGTTGAGGCTACTACACATCCATGAGGGGTTGAGGCTACTACACATCCATGAGGGGTTGAGGCTACTACACATCCATGAGGGGTTGAGGCTACTACACATCCATGAGGGGTTGAGGCTACTACACATCCATGAGGGGTTGAGGCTACTACACATCCATGAGGAGTTGAGGCTACTACACATCCATGAGGGGTTGAGGCTACTACACATCCATGAGGGGTTGAGGCTACTACACATCCATGAGGGGTTGAGGCTACTACACATCCATGAGGGGTTGAGGCTACTACACATCCATGAGGGGTTGAGGCTACTACACATCCATGAGGGGTTGAGGCTACTACACATCCATGAGGAGTTGAGGCTACTACACATCCATGAGGGGTTGAGGCTACTACACATCCATGAGGGGTTGAGGCTACTACAGTACTGGTAACGAAAATGATACAGTTATGGTAGTAATATACATGATAATGATGACGATGGTTGTGAAGATGACAGTGATAATGGCGGTGGTGATTGTGATAATGGCGGTAGTGATTGTGATAATGGCGGTGGTGATTGTGATAATGGCGGTGGTGATTGTGATAATTAAATGATGACAGTGATTATGGTGGTGATAATCTTGATGATTTCTGGTATCTCATCTGTCCACTTATGTTGCTAGAAGACGGTGAGAGATGCTATTTTTACCTCCTCGGCAATGTTTCCCAAATACTGTCAGCTTAAGTCTTGGTCTTCCTCTTGTCCTGAAGCTCCAGTGCATGTACTGTGTGAACAAACTGAATACATAATGATGATCTGATCTCATGCTTTAGGAACCTGCATAATTACATTTGTCTGTCATCATCCCCCCGTATCGTACCGATTAATCTGTATTTCTCTGTCATCACCCACGCTTATTGTGCAGATTAGTCTGTATTTCTCTGTCATCACCCACGCTTACTGTACAGATTAGTCTGTATTTCTCTGTCATTACCCACGCTTATCGTACAGATTAGTCTGTATTTCTCTGTCATCACCCACACTTTCTGTACAGATTAGTCTGCATTTCTCTGTCATCATCCACGCTTATCGTACAGATTAGTCTGCATTTCTCTGCATGACGTTATAGACCTCTTTTAGTCGTGGAAATCACGTGGGGCAAGGTCTGGCGAGTATGGTGGATGTGGTAGACACTGAAATTAGGACGTAATATTGTTCGTCTGCACCGTTATGGCACTTGCAGGATACTCTTGACATCCTTAGCAACTATATTAACAAGTTACGGTACAGATGGCTGGTTTTTCTATGTTGCATCCCACTGTTAATGTTTCAATTTGAAGCCCCCTCGTCTTAATATTATTGTTAACATTTGTGTTGTGACAGCTAAACCTCTGAAGATAGATGTCGGGTTGGACTTGGTCAGGATACGAGACGACGAGTTTCCAGACGGTAAAGCGTTCCTTCTCGACTACAACGGCTACAGGTACGTACATACACAACCAGAACAGCAACCATCATTAGAACAGGGCAACAAACCAACCAGAACAGCAACCATCATTAGAACAAGGCAACAAACCAACCAGAACAGCAACCATCATTAGAACAGGGCAACAAACCAACCAGAACAGCAACCATCATTAGAACAGGGCAACACACAACCACAACAGCAACCATCATTAGAACAAGGCAACAAACCAACCAGAACAGCAACCATCATTAGAACAGGGCAACACACAACCAGAACAGCAACCATCATTAGAACAGGGCAACACACAACCACAACAGCAACCATCATCAGAACAGTCCGACACACAACCAGAGAAACACGGGAAATAATATATATTTATATCCAAGTGAAACGTAAGTAGAAATGTTGTTGTTGTTGAATGCCCATAATGAGGAAGTTTACACTTTTATGAGCCATGAAGAGGACGGTAAATGGCAGGTTGTAGTGGCGTGCTGATGAAGGTGGGCCACGGTCCTCCAGGCGGTTCTGCTATGCTTGTCTTTACAAGCGTGGAGCTCACTACTACGGGGGTTTCTATTGGTTGAGTGACACGGCTCACAAACCCGAAGGAGCTAGGCTCGATGCCCATCACAGCACCGGCCGTTACCCCAGGGGAAGCAAACCCTTAGAAAATGCAGGAAGAAGTAGACCTGACATAACATGCATGCTGAAGTCGGATGCACTGGGCGGACACGCGCCAAATAAAAACCGCAGTACAACGCACAACCGCCTTGGGGAATAGATAAATAAGGCGAATGCCCAAACCCCCTAAGAAGACCTAACAAGTACTACGGGGATCACATCGATTCACCTTAGCAACGATGCTTTGAAAACAGCATGTTTCCATCCATGGAAGAGAAATTGGGGTCCTGGTCAGTATGTTGTGCCTGACCCTGACGCGATGTCCTGGTCAGAGTGTTGTGCCTGGCTGGGCTATTGTCTCAGTTCCCCATAGAACAGAATAAAACACACAAATAATGTACAACTGAGGTAGTCTTGTCTGGCTGAGACAACATGCCGAGTCTGACGTGTTGAAATGTCTTCTGTGAGCCAAGTGAAGTGGTTCTGGGCTCTGTGAGCCAAGTGAAGTGGTTCTGGGCTCTGTGAGCCAAGTGAAGCGGTTCTGGGGAACTTGCATCATCCAGACATGATTGCTGCATGTTGATCACGATCGCTCTTGTTTCGTCTCTTCAGAGTGCCATTTGATGGGAAAATAACAATTTGGTACAGCTACTGCCAGACTGCAGGTACAATCTACTTCCTGGCGTACAGAAAGAGCGGGTAAGTCTACTTGTGGTGTTGGGGTGGTCTAGGGTGGGTAAGTCTACTTGGGGTGGTCTAGGGTGGTGAGTCTACTTGTGGTGTTGGGGTGGTCTAGGGTGGGTAAGTCTACTTGTGGTGTTGGGGTGGTCTAGGGTGGGTAAGTCTACTTGGGGTGGTCTAGGGTGGGTAAGTCTACTTGTGGTGTTGGGGGGGGGGTCTAGGGTGGTGAGTCTACTTGTGGTGTTGGGGGGGGGGGGGGGTCTAGGGTGGTAATTCTACTTGTGGTGTTGGGGTGGTCTAGGGTGGATGAGTCTACTTGTGGTGTTGGGCTGGTCTAGAAAGAACAGAAAAGTATACCTGCACCATTGCGGTTGTATAGAAAGAGTGAGCGAGTCTATGTTTTGGACTGATTTAGTCTATAAAGACGAGCGAGTCTATGTTTAGGACTGATCTAGTCTATAAAGACGAGCTAGTCTATGTTTAGGACTGATCTAGTCTATAAAGACGAGCGAGTCTATATTTAGGACTGATCAAGTCTATAAAGACGAGCGAGTCTATGTTTAGGACTGATCTAGTCTATAAAGACGAGCGAGTCTATGTTTAGGACTGATCTAGTCTATAACGACGAGCGAGTCTATGTTTTGGACTGATCTAGTCTATAAAGACGAGCGAGTCTATGTTTAGGACTGATCTGGTCTATAAAGACGAGCGAGTCTATGTGTAGGACTAATCTGGTCTATAAAAACGAGCGAGTCTATGTGTAGGACTGATCTGGTCTATAAAGACGAGCGAGTCTATGTGTAGGACTGATCTAGTCTATAAAGACGAGCGAGTCTATGTTTAGGACTGATCTGGTCTATAAAGACGAGCGAGTCTATGTGTAGGACTGATCTAGTCTATAAAGACGAGCGAGTCTATGTGTAGGACTGATCTGGTCTATAAAGACGAGCGAGTCTATGTGTAGGACTGATCTGGTCTATAAAGACGAGCGAGTCTATGTGTAGGACGGATCTGGTCTATAAAGACGAACGAGTCTATGTGTAGGACTGATCTAGTCTATAAAGACGAACGAGTCTATGTGTATGACTGATCTAGTCTATAAAGACGAACGATTCTATGTGTAGGACTGATCTATATAAAGACGAACGAGTCTATGTTTAGGACTGATCTGGTCTAGTGAGTGCGCGAGTTACGCGTTGGACTGAGCTAGTGTAACTTTCCAGTGCACCTGGACTCAGTGGTGTAGGGCCATGGGCTACCTACTGATCGTCGGCCATGCACAAGGAAACAGTATGTACTTCAGCAGACTAGTCAACGAGGAGGAAGTCGTCACTCTGATCAATGTATAAATGAGCCTACTGAGTAGCTTAGCCTTGCACTGCAACCAGGAGGAGAAATACATCTTCCCCCATGTTCTTCTAGGCCTACCTTTGGTTGACACCCCTCCTCCCTGGTGAACATCCGCTCCACGTGACCTTGATCAGACAAACCCACTTAAATGTGTTACAGGTTCTAGCAAATTACTTGACCGTGTCGTATCGTGGCCTTATCTCCTTTTCAATCTATTTACTCTTTTCACACCAAAACAAAGAAAACTTATTCTGTTATAATAAACACACATGAGTAATCATGTATTGGACAGTCTAATCATTGACACCATTTATCAACTAATCGATCTATGGCTAATCTTTCTATCAGATCATATTAGTCTAAAACTAGAAGGGACACCTGGATCTTACTACCGGTCCTAGTCTTTATTCAATAACCTTCCCAACAACTGCAAGTAGTACTTAATTCGTTATCTGGTTATCTCGTGGCTCTCTTCCCTGATGACGTATATGGCCTCTGGCTGTCTGTAGCTTCCGTCAGTCTGATGTCCGCTGTCGAACAGGAGGGTTTCCACACGTTTCGGGATGAGCTTTTGAATTGGACCCACCCCAGGTATTTGGCTACGCCTGACTGATTCAGACCTTTGGGATTGTACCCCAGGTGTTTAGCTACACCTCACTGTTACTTTCAGCAAATAGGGCCTGTCTGTGGGATATACAGCGCGTTCAACCATCACTTTCCATTCGCTGAGGACAGTTCTGTCAGTACACAGCCTATGAAACTCACCACCCTGCCAGCTCTGCCTAATACGCGTTTTCCTCAAGGTTTTGTTGCCTTTATCATTTTCCGTAAATCCCGCCTTAACTCCCACCGTTCCAAAATGGCTGCCGGTCACGAGGTACTTCTGACGTTCCACAGTTGACCAGCTTGTAGCTCATGTCCTCGATGGGTCTGGTCTGCCTGTCAGAACGTCAATTTCTCTATCTCTGTGACCTCTACAAACTCCCTGGGATATCTTGTCACCCCTACCAATCTCAATGTGACAACTTGTCCCAAAAATCATACATATCTCAAACCTTATTTGTGTTTTTTGGGCACCACCATCTGAGTGAAGCTAAAGCCGCTACTAAAAATGTCCGCAAACCTCTACAACATTTGGCCATACGCTAACTTTTCCCCCTTGCCTCTTAATGGACATCTCCGTACCAAATACTTAACGTGTTACATCTTATAACTATCGTCTTGAACTGTCATAATACTGAAAATATTTATGACCATTTGAGTTTCCTCTGACCTGATTAATGAACAATAATTAGTGCAGGCCAATGTTTTATCTTTGACAATTGTTTCAAATTTTGTATGAACCTTTTCTCACTTCGTCTAATATTGTTCGCCTATTATCTAAACTACCGTTCGCCGTCAGTGGCTAGGTTTGAAGTTATGCTTCATACATGACATTACCCCCATACCTGACAGTAACACTGTCATAAATATGTTATAATCACCTCCCTACAATAAAGACTTAGTTTTGTCAAATACACACAACACATTATTTGTGTCAAGAAAACATTGAATTACATGAATCACCGGTTACTAAATGTTGTAGATTACAAGTCTCCACCCAGTGCAGAGTAGGGTTGGGACAGTTTCAACTGAATATGCTGTCGGTCAAGTACTAAACATGAACATACAACAACTGAACATATAACAATAGGCTTGGACTCTTAGTCTCAGACACCTCACCAACCGACGCAATAGACTTGGACTCTTAGTCTCAGACACCCCACCAACTGACACAATAGACTTGGACTCTTAGTCTCAGACACCCCACCAACCGACACAATAGAGTATAAATGTGTCTCAGCTATACCACATGCATGGCTATACTGTCTGAGTAGTCTAGTGGTAGGTACCGGATAGACTCTCGCGGCAAAGGTACCGGTGTCCGTTATCGCTATGGAGACTCTAGTCAACCAGGCTGTAAACGGATACCTAGCTTATTGTTAGGGAAGGAAAGTCAAGGATGAAGATAATTGATCCCCCTCTTAGTGAAAAAAAAACTGACGCTAAGCAGTCTCTAACATGTCATCCCTGACGGCCGTGCCTGTTATAGGACTACATCTACCTACTATTGTTAACTTTATTATTCCCGGTGGCGTAACTCTTGTGGTAATAGCCACACTGAAACTTCTAGACCACGGAAAGATGTTGACAGGAAAGATTTGGAGGTTTGGCGTTACAAGCATTAGAAACACCAACTTATTAAACTCTTTATCCTTCTGTGTTCAAAGTTCACTTCTCTTTGTGTCCTATGTCCACTCCTCTTCGTGTTCAAAGTCCACTTCTCTTTATGTCAAATCCTCACTTCTCTTTATGTCAAGTCCTCACTTCTCTTTATGTCAAATCCTCACTTCTCTTTATGTCAAATCCTCACTCCCCTGTATGTCCAATCTCCACTTCTCTTCATGTCCAATGTTCACTCCTCTTTATGTCCAATGTTCACTCCTTTTTATGTCCAATGTTCACTCCTTTTTATGTCCAATGTTCACTTCTCTTTATGTCAAATCCTCACTTCTCTTTATGTCAAATCCTCACTCCCCTGTATGTCCAATCTCCACTTCTCTTCATGTCCAATGTTCACTCCTCTTTATGTCCAATGTTCACTCCTTTTTATGTCCAATGTTCACTCCTCTTTATGTCCATTGTTCACTCCTTTTTATGTCCAATGTTCACTTCTCTTTATGTCCAATGTTCACTTCTCTTTTCCGTTCATTTCGGGCTCCGTTAACACGGAAGCCATGTGTTCAAATAAGTGTGTGCTATTGACCGCATCTGATATCATTATCTAGATGCGGTTAGTTCATCTAACGATGTTACCTTGTCTGCTCTGTTTGTGTTCAGGTCAAAATATGTTTCCCTGGGTTACAACCAGTTTAACTGCATCCCTGCAACCATCTGGAGCTACAGAGTGTCCGTCTCAGACCAAATCCAAGTCGCAGCTGGAGATATTGTCGGGGCCTTCAGCCCTGACGCAGACGCGTTGTGTGTTACGGACTGTAAATCAGCAGACTACAAGACTATGTCCGTGGTTATGGCAAGCGCTGCGAACATTACTGTCTTACAGAGTGCAACTTTTAGTGAGAGCAAGTGCATAATACCTTCTATTGCGTACAGAGTAAAGTCATAAGGTAAAATATCCAATCACCTGTGATCATCTCCTTATACATCCTCATCATTTTGCATTCTCTAAAAAAGCTAGATTTCCATTCCTGCTCTTCGCATTTTGGCCTTGGGTTGCAAAGAGCACCAACCAACCCTCTCCAAGCAGACATGTCCTGTGAGACTATCAACCAACCCTCTCCAACCAGACATGTCCTGTGAGACGTCAACCCTCTCCAACCAGGCCAGTCCTGTGAGACCATCAACCAACCCTCTCCAACCAGACCTGTCCTGTGAGACGTCAACCAACCCTCTCCAAACGGACATGTCCTGTGAGACCATCAACCAACCCTCTCCAACCAGACCAGACCTGTGACCATCAACCAACCCTCTCCAACCAGACCAGACCTGTGACCATCAACCAACCCTCTCCAAGCGGACATGTCCTGTGAGACCATCAACCAACCCTCTTCAACCACACCTGTCCTGTGATATTTCCACAACACCTGTGTTTTCTTGTACCAGCCTGCATGCCTCATCTCCGGGTGTCTATTGGTCTTCATGTTCATCTTTTTCCTACATGGTTCTATGACAAATATTGCCTGGTGATACCGGCATTGGACTTTGTCAGTGTGTAGATTATCGAGTGACATTTCTTCGTTAGATTAGCTGTCCCACCTGTCTTTGACCTGTCCTTGACCTGTCCTGTATCATAAGCTTTCGTTTGTAACAGTCGAACCACTGCAGGCTCAGAATCTTTCTCGTGGATTTGTTGACATTCTCTTAATCCGCCATGTTTCTGTTCATGTAATAAGACCGTCTACACACTGGAGCTTGTTCAACCAAGGCCGTCTACACACTGGAGGTTGCTCAACCAAGGCCGTCTACACACTGGGGCTGGAGCTTGCTCAACCAAGGCCGTCTACACACTGGGGCTGGAGCTTGCTCAACCAAGGCCGTCTACGCACTGGAGCTTGCTCAACCAAGGCCGTCTACACACTGGAGCTTGTTCAACCAAGGCCGTCTACACACTGGGGCTTGTTCAACCAAGGCCGTCTACACACTGGAGCTTGTTCAACCAAGGCCGTCTACACACTGGAGCATGTTCAACCAAGGCCGTCTACACACTGGCGCTGGAGCTTGCTCAACCAAGGCCGTCTACACACTGGAGCCTGCTCAATCAATGCCGTCTACACACTGGAGCCTGCTCAACCAAGGCCGTCTACACACTGGAGCTGGAGCTTGTTCAACGTTCTCATTCTTGTAGTCTCATAAGTTGTTCATCTTGACAAAGGAAACTCTTGTCTTTTCTGTTCTGGCTGTTGCATCCTGATCTACACTATCTTTCTTGTTTTTGATCCTTCCTGGGTATGTAAAGCTCTCTATCTGATTCCTCCTTCCTTCCTTCCTTCCTTCCTATGTGAAGCTCTCTATCTGACCCGTCCTTGACAACGAGCTTTCCCTCGACCTATTGTGTATAATATGCTAGGTATTGTTTCCTTAGCAACGAGGTGGCCAACCAGTTAGAATGCTGATATCTCAGCGCAAAGTCTTGGTATTGTTGTCTACTGGGGTAAAAATGAAGACCTTGCTTGCACACTACTTTGGTAAGTGTTTGGGCAAGTGGCTTTTACTCCCTTTGTACAATTGGAATAATTGACGACAGTTGTAACTCTGTTTAAACCTCGGAAGATACTCAACGTTAACGACACGCACCTGTCAACCCAGCCGTAGCCGTTACCTGGCTTACTTTTACCGAAGTATAGACAGCCAGAGAAGAAATATGTCACTCCACCACAACTGCGCTGCGTGATGGTCAACTGTCTGCAGATTTTCAAGCCATAAACGGAGTCAAACATGGCTGTGTGCTGGCCCCAACGCTCTTCAGCATTCTGCTATGCTCTCTGATGTACACATGGCTGGGACAACTGGCGTACACATCTGATGCTACAGATGGCTGTGACAACTGGCGTACACATGACTGGGACAACTGACGTACACATGGCTGGGACAACTGGCGTACACATGGCTGGGACAATTGGCGTACACATGGCTGGGACAACTGGCGTACACATGGCTGGGACAACTGGCGTACACATCTGATGCTACACATGGCTGGGAAAACTGGCGTACACATGGCTGGAACAACTGGCGTACACATCTGATGCTACACATGGCTGGGACAACTGGCGTGCACATCATATAACATACGGATGGACAGTTGTTCTTCTTCGTACGCACTTCTTCTTCTTCTTCTTCGTACGCAGTACAGTTGTTCAATAAGAGGCGTCTAAGGTCGTTCACAAAAGATGAAAGAAGCAGCCATCTTAGATCTCTTTGCTGATGACAGCGTGAATCAGGACAGGAAATGCAGACCGCCATTTCGGAGTTCTCAGCTCGGTCCGCTAATTGTGGTTGTACTGCCAGCACAAAGAACCAGTAGAAATTAGTGAGGCAAACATCTAAGCAAAAAAAAAAAAAAACGAAAGCAATGTTTCTACATGCTCTCGGAAAGCTCTACCACAAACAAAACATCATTGTACAGGGTAAACAGCTACTATCAGGTGATAGGTTTGCCTACCTCGGCAGAACCCCACCAGAGAAGTGAATATCAACTCTGAGGTTCACACTAGGATTGTCAAGGCAAGTGTTGCAATGTTTGGGACCGGCAAAAACATCAGTGTTGTCACAAAGGTCAAGGTCTGCCGTGATGCTAAACATCCTCCTGGCTTCTATGCAAATACGAAATATGGACAGTCTAATGTTGTTTGTCCATCGTTTCCGACAAGGACCACATTGTCATCTGTCAATCCTGGGGTGGGTTCATAGGGGGGCTGATTTAACCAATCCGAGCCCGAAAGCGTCTGTCACACTGAGGGCAGAAAAACACTGTCTGACCATCACACTGAGGGCAGAAAAACACTGTCTGACCATCACACTGAGGGCAGAGAAACACTGTCTGACCATCACACTGAGGGCAGAAAAACACTGTCTGACCGTTACACTGAGGGCAAAAAAATACTGTCTGACCGTTACACTGAGGGCAGAGAAACAGTCTGATCGTCAAACGTAATCAACTCGTCTGTTGCTTCTTGTGTCGCTTTGTGTCTGCAGCTTCCTTGATTCTTGTCTGCTCCATATGTGTCATGCCAGAAGAGATGTTACTGTGCCAGGCAGGGCGATCAGCAGCATCATTCTCAGAATTAGCAGGGTCAGTGTCGCAGTTCTTCAGCGAGGCTTTCAGGTTGTCTTTGTAACCTTTTATTTGGCCACCGCGAGCTCGCTTGCCTGACTCAAGCTCGCTTGCCTGACTCAAGCTAGCCATGGAATATTTTCTTTGAAATCCGCTCATCTGACATGCGGGCAACATGGCTAGTCCATCTAAGCTGTGATTTGTACAGAGGTGTGTGGATGCGTGTCATGCCACCCCGCAAAAGAACTTCTACATTTGTGATACTATCTTGCTATTTTATGTTCAGCAGTTTCTTTATGCACCCCAGATCGAAGTGGGCAGCTTCTTGTGATGTCGACTGTACACAGTCCAGGTTTCCCAGGCGTACAGAAGAGTTGGTAGGAGGACTGCCGCATAAACCTTCAATTTAGATATCAGCATAATTCACATCCGGTCCCAAACTGAGGATCTTAGTTTTCCAAATGCTAAACATGCTTTGGCTATTCTCGAGTTAATATGGGCAGTCTTTAACAAACATGTAAGAAAACTCAACCATTTCCTCGCGAGCTGCCTCCACAGGCTCCTCTGGATAGACTGGCAGGATAGATTGACAGGATAGATTGGCAGGATAGATTGGCAGGATAGATTGGCAGCATAGATTGTCAAGATAGATTGGCATGATAGATTGGCAGAATAGATTGGCAAGATAGATTGGCAGGATAGATTGGCAGGATAGATTGGCATGATAGATTGGCAGAATAGATTGGCAAGATAGATTGGCAGGATAGATTGACAGGATAGATTGGCAGGATAGATTGGCAGCATAGATTGGCAGGATAGATATCTAGAATAGATTGGCAAGATAGATTGGCGAGCTCTGAAGCGTTCAGCAGGACGAAGGTTCCAGGGTATCCATACTCTAATCCAGAAAGCCCAGATCAGATGGAC